>JAOXYI010377757.1:0-10059 GCA_028566495.1 Lithophaga antillarum
ATTTCCATGCAATGTTCATACATATTACATTCCCATGGGGAAAGTGATGGTATAATATTGCCTTGGAAACAGTGTCGATATAACATTCTCCTGGGGAACAGTGTTGGTATAATATTCCCCTGAGTAACAACAGTGTTGATATGACATTTTCCTGGGGAAAGTGCTGGTATAATATTCCCCTAGGAAACTGTTGATATAACATTCCCCCGGGGAACAGTGTTGGTATAATATTCCCCTAAGGAACAGTCTTGATATAAAATTTTCCAACGGGGAACAGTGCTAATATAACACTCCCCTAGATGATTCTGATTTAACATTTCCCATGGGAACAGTGTTGACCTAAAATTCCTTTGGGGGAAACACTGTTCCCCAAGGGAATGTTAGGCTCAAAGCCAAATACAGTAAACATATCTCCCCCGATTATGCGAATCGGCTGATGAAGGTCTACATCAGTAAAGGATTATACCAGGATATTGTGGGAAAGAATAACCTTCTGCAGTTAGCAATTGATTGTGCCAATAGAAAGCTGGCATATAATGTCAAGATGAAGATGTCCAATTATAACAAAACAGAAGTTTGGCTGGGACATTTTGATATGACATGCACGACTGCAGAATTAAACAGATGGAGGGGAATGGAGTAGAGAATAGATTAGTGATGGACAGAAATACAATTTCTAAATAAAATCCTGACATTAAGGGAAAGGATACACTCAGACTTTTTTTTATAATTTAAGAAATAGTGCTTTAGAAAAGTGTCTAGCGGATGCTAGCATGGCATCATAGTGGTTCCCTTTATATAGTTTTAACATATACTCGTGTGTGATCTTTTTAAATTAATCGCTTCAGTTTAGTGCTTTATTACACATATGTATGAACATTTCAAGTATTTTTTTTCCATTTATTAGAACAAATAGCAGTTATTATTATCTCTTAGCAAATATCACTTTACTTAGTGGTCTTAATGATAAAAAGAAGATATCAGATATAAAGCCAGACCGCTTTTACATGTAAATAATAACACTTCAAACGTAAACTACAATTCTGCACGTAAAAATCTCACATGTAAGATAGGTATTTTAAAATATAAACTGTAGGGCTGCTGAGTAAGCGGGTGCGGGTGTTTACTGATATCCTACACTGGAATGTAGGAGTGCGCCCAATAGACCAGCAAGATTAATAATCTCAATGGAGAACTGTTTTGATATGACATTCCCAGTTCAACAGTATTTCCTCAGATGTTGTATCAGCACTGTTCCCTGTTGGAATACTACATAAGCACTGTCACAGGGGGATGTTACATCAGCACTCTTGCTAAGGGGAATATTATACAAGCATGTGTTCCCAGAGAGAATGTTACATCAACACTGTTACCCAGGGGAATATAATATCTGCACTGTTACCCATGAAAACATTCCTCTAGGGAACAATGCTGATCTAACTTCTCCTGAGGAACAGTGTTTGCATACATATTCTCTGTGGAACGGTGTTGGTAATATATTCCCATTAAAAACATTGCAAATATTATATTAACTTTCTCATCTCTGAACATTTCTGATTATGACATTCCCCTATCAACACTGCTCCACAGGTGAATGTTGTATCAACGCTTTTCCCTGGAGAATATTAGATCAGCACCTTTCCTTGATAGAAATTTTGTTTCAATACTGTTCCCCAGGAGAATGTAATATCAACACTGTTCCATGTTCCTCAGGGCAATCTTATAACAGCACTGTTCCCCGGGGGAATGCTTTATCAGCACTGTTACCCAGGGAAATATTACATGAGTACCGTTCCCCGGGGGAATGCTTTATCAACACTGTTACCCAGGGGAATATTATACCAGCAAGTCCCTCAAGGAAATGTACTGTCTATCAACACTGTGAATGTAATATATAAACTTTTATCTAGGGGAATGTTATACCAGCACTATTCCCTATGAGAATGTTAAAGGATCCCTGTTCTCCGAGGTAATATAGTAATTGGTACCGTTCCCTATAAAAACATTCCATTAGGGAAGAGTGTTGATGCAACATTCCCATGGAAAAGATTGCAGACCTCATTGCGGAACTGTTCTGATATGACAATTCCCTATCAACATTGTTTCCCAGAGGTTATTGCGTCATCCCTTTGGAATGTTATATCAACACTGCCCAAGGGAATGTTATATCTACACAATTCCCCGTGGGGAATGTTATATCAGAGCTGTCACCCAGAGGGATGTTGTATAAGCATTAGTCCCAGTTTGAATGTTATGTCAGTACTTTTCCTTAGGGGAACATTATACCAGCACTGTTCCGCCGGGGAATATCATATCAACAATGTTACCCAGGGGAATATTATACCAGCACTGTTCCAGGGGGAATGTTATATTAACACTGTTATCCAGGGGAATATTATACCAGAACTTTCCCTAAGGAAATGTAATATCTATGAACACTGGAAATGTTATTTCAACATTGTTACCTATGAGAATGTTGTAGCATCTCTATTCCCCAGAGGAATATTATATAGGCAATCATTTCCTTAGAAAAGAGTGTTGATATAACATTCGTCTGGGGAACAGTGCTGCTATAAATTCCCATGGGGAACATTGCTTGTATGATTACTGAATAGTGCTTTATTTTTTTTCTTTCTGAATTCATCATTTCTGAAATTTTTACAATGTAATACTTCCTAATTTTAAACAAGAATTTAAAAAAAAAAGTACAATATTTGAAAATCAAATCAAATATGAAATTGCAGATTTATTTGAAAAAGTTCAATTCAGTACATACCATCAAGGTGAACATGTTGCAATCTATCTCCTTCATAATCACCAGTGGAACAGGATATAGACCAACCAATTCATTGAGAGAAACGGATTAATTCCATAGATGTTGGAAGATGTGAATATAAAATAAGCAATTCGAATTCATCTGGTAGGAAGGTAAGCTGCAATTGCTGTATGAAATTTGGTATCTTTATAGAGCAATTGCAATTCAATCACGGGTAAAGTAACAGTACTTCCACTGTAACTATGGGCGCACGCGCGTTGCTAGTAATTAACTTTTTACACAGACCTGTGTAATAAGTTTACCCGTGAAAAAAGTTTATACAGTTCCGTTATCTACTTGTTCAAGAAAATAATTTAAATTTTTATTATTAGTGTCTTTTTGGATTATGATCCACTATTACCATGCTGTAACATGTCTTATTACATGTACTACACATGCAAAATGTATTCGTCATTTATGTTTTTTCTTATTATTCTTTGTTAAATTGCACATTACTGGAACATTCTTTCAGAATAAATGGTTAGTCCAGTGAAACTCCACTTCTGAGTATTCAAAATTTTACTTTGAAAGTTGAAATTCTAACTTTTTAAAAAAAATTAAGTTTCCAATTTAAAGGTTAAAATGAAATTTTAAATTTCATGAAAATATATTGTTTTTACCAGAATTGTACTACACAGTTGATACAATATTTGTTTAGCAACACTTTGCAACAAAAAGCTTGAAATATTGAAAGCAACAATAATTTTTATGTCTATTTGAGTGAAGTGCATTTTCACAAAGCATAATCAGCAAAAATCAGAAATGATGAATAATTTTTGCATGTATCTCTAGATCTACAGATCAAATACTATACTTGAAAGTATTTTTCATTTTTACATCATAACCACGTTTTACTTGTGAACAGTTCATGCTGCATATATTCAACAAGATATTTCAAAATACTGAACTGACCATTTACAAAAATATAATCTTATGATATGGGACAAAATCACTGATACAAGGCTATTTAAAAATTAAACTACTGTTAATCAAGTCTGGTACATTCCTATCTTGTAATATTTACCTCCAACCCATTGCACTGTTGTTTTCTATTCTTACAGATTTAACAATACAATAAATATACATGTTACAAAATTTGCCATTTATTTACACATTAAAACAATATACTCGTAATGATTCTAGGAATGACACTCCTTAACATTAAAGTCAACAACAAACCATATAAAGCTCTTGACAAAATAACATACAAGTGGAGTTTTAGCTTGGCAGGTGCTATAATTATTTGAATTATCAGTGATGAAGCCATCTTGTATACTGATTAAAACTGATTTGACTATAAAAATAAAGAGAAAAAAAGACTTGGTATAAATGACTCGGACTGGCTAATTTTAATTATACAGTAGTCTCCTTTTTATAATGCCCCTCTCACCAGAGGCCAACCCCTAACCAAAGGCCACTTCGCTCAGCATTAGGTTAGTAATTTTATACTAAATTTCAACCCTCACCAGAGGCCACCTCTTTTATCAGGGCACAATTTCAGTGCAGAAGGGGTGGCCTTATAAAAGGGAGGACTACTGTACACCCAAATTAATTTTGGATATATTAATGCCAATCACATGATGAACCATCCTGATTGAAGTCTTAGTAACAATATACAGAAGTCAGTGAGCACAGCTCACACACTGCATAGGACTTTTCTCTATTGGCTGTTATTTGAACTTGAACTGAATACTGATACTAGAAAGCTACCATAAAAATATTGAGAAAATTATACACAAACTGAATGTGCTACTTAGGGAACAAGGCATTAGTATGGACAGACTGACAGATTGACAAATGCACTGGTCAAAAACATTATACTCCTTGCTACCTAAAAGTTTGTGGTATAATAACAAAATTTATAGAATTACTATAAAAATGATCAAACGCTTATTTTTTGAATAATTCACTATTTTTATGAAGTACTTTACTTATGACATATACACAGCCTAAACAAATTTAAACCTTCCAACAACTATGGCAAAAGAAACCAAAACTACTAAGTAAATGTTATTATAAATGCTACAGCAAAACTTGTAACCCAAAATTTCTGTACAATACAAAAGAACTCTATTCAACTGAAATTATTAAACCTCAAGAAGTTTGCACCCTTCTTTGGGAAATGCAAAACTGAAGGTGTACTCCCCTCAAACTTTCTGCAAAAAAATTTATAATTTACTTGCTGAAGGTTAGTGGTCTTCTCTAAGCACTCCACTGACCCTGATCAATAAAATTGGTCACATGACTACAGTATACCCCAAAATCTGTCGAAAATGGCATTAAATCCCAACCTAACTTCCTAGACAAAAACTTGGTATGAGTATATGAATAATATAAAATAACTCCAATTGAACTGGTATATGATCTTATTTATTATTACTTAGAAAAATTAGTAATTCTAAGGATATGTGTTATATAATTAATAATTCTCTGGACATGTGTTATATGAGACAGTATTATTGAGCTGACAGAGAATGATTTTCATCAAAATGTTTTTAGAGAAAATAGAATTCACAACAGAGTTATGAAGACATAAATATTTGGATGACAATGTAAAAACAACTGTGAATGTGAGTGATGAGAAACTGTAGCTGTAGTTAAATTAAACTAATAACATTAAACAATAAAATGTAATACCCAAAGTCAACTAATCAACAACAAGAAAACAATCCATTTAACAAAAGACCAAGACAACATGTCAATGTTAATTTTATTTTATCAATATACCGGACCCAGATTTACCTGTACCAGAAACGATTTAGATTTAACATGACACCAAAATATTCGATAAGTTTCACATTTCATGTCCAGGGATATTACAGGTAGTAAATTCAGTAAAGCTGGCCGAAACAAAAACACTACCATCTAAAGTGACCAAAATAAAACACACTAATTAAGCCAGAAGTGGCCAAAATTTTACACACCAAGATAAAACCACCCTTTATTCGGGAAAAAGGGAAAAATTTAAACTACATCAAAATTTGCCGTTTTACGCTCCTACATGTACTGTATAGTTTGATATGATTGTGATTCTTTCACTTAATTCGATCAATCCTTAACACTCAAAGATTATGGTTAAATATGTATACTTTAAAATGGTCATAATGATTTCTTTTTTCCTTTTTTATTGGAAAACACTCGTGTAAGAAAATTTTGTAATTGTGATCAGATATTAATACTTTTATACGGTCACTTAATTAAAGACGCACATAAAAACTTTTGTCGTTAAGTCAAATACAAATACTTTATTATGGTCGCTTCTTTCAGTTCGTTTCATTTTAAAGTGCTCATATCAGAAAATTCTGTCATTACGGTCAAATACGTATACTTTAATATGGTCACTTCTTTCCTTTTTTTTTTATTCGAAAAGGAATCATAAGGACGATTTTCTTGTTACGGTCAAATCCGTATACTTTAATCTGGTACCTTTATTTTTTTAATTCGAAAGGCAATTATACAAGACAATTTTCTCATTACGGTCAAATATGTATACTTTAATCTCGTCCCTTTCTATATTTCTGTCATTCGAATGTACTGGTATAAAGAAACACTTATGCAAGAAAATTTTGTGGTTGCAGACAAATATTTATTCCGAGTCTTTTAGTCAGCAAAATATTATTTTCCCATACCTTTTCAATCCTGAAAATTATTGTTCTTTTCTAGTCCTTTTTTTTTTATTTCATCAAGATATCAAATCCAGTAACGAATCAAATATTTTTGCCTGAGGGTTTGGATCGGCCACTTCAATACGTTTGGTTATCTCCATATATCATGCAGACTAAATATGAAGTTGGCAAGGGAACGAGTAGTTGAAGGATCGATTTCGGCTTTCAGGTGTTCTACGTTCGATGGCGAAAATTTCTCTAGTGACAATTTCTCGCTAGCGAATTAATGTCGCGTTTCGTCAGCTTTTCAATGCCAGAGGGGTCGAGAATCCCTAGCTAGCAACCAAAATAAGCTTTAAATTCGTCTGCTTTCCGCCAGCTTTTCGACAGGGCGTTACTGTATATGGCATTTGGTTATTTGCCACCAAAAAGCTTGCCTCGAAGAGATCTTATAATAATAGAAACTTTAATATTTTCATTCTGAAGATCGATAGGTATCTTTGCTTTTCCCACATAAAGTTTCCCTTAAAGTTGTACAAATCTGCTCTTAGATGCACCGACTTTACTTCTGATCTTTTTTAAATGTATAGATATTACTTGGCAAACACCTTTTTTGCAATACATACTGATTTTGATTACTTAAATCACCTGATTTGTGTTATTGGCAATAATTGTTCATTCTGCCTTCTTGGGTACATGTAGGGGTCGGGTCACCGGACAAATGTTTGGAAATGCCAAATGGTTTTCCTGAATGGTTCTTCCAGTACACGTTATCATCTACATGCTTGTCATTTTGATGTCTACATGTTATTGCAATTTATACGCATGTTTTATCTAGAATTAAAGTAAGTCTTCTGCGTCACAAAGTCACTGAACCTAAATACCATTTCGTCGTGGCGAAAGGCAAAATGAAGAATTAACGGAAATGTTTTTTTTTTTTTTTTTTTTTTTTTTTATAAATGCAACTGATTCAATTGATCCCTACAGATGGGTGCACCCCTAACCTCTCTCAAGGTTAACATGAGCCTGTCGTAATGACCGCTCTGCAAGTTAACTTGATGACAGGAAAGCTGTCGTTCTGACAGTTTGAAGCGAATTTAGGGCAGACATTAGGCCAAAACGGAGTTACATGTAACTTGCTACAGACGCAATGACAAGACTAAGTTACCTTCAATGTCCAGTCAGTAGGACAGCTTCTGAACAGCTTCCTTGACTTGTCAGATCACATGGGAATGTCGATGGCTTCGATAAAATGCTACGAATAATGAAATAAAGTCAGTTCAGTAATAAAATACGCTAAAATGTTTTCATTTGCAATTCGATACTGATACGACTATGTGTTATTTTAACCGGAGAATAGCGAACTTGCTAACAAGAGTAGATTTCCTAACAAAAGCGATCGTTATGACAAATGGGAGTTAACTTGGGGAAAACTTGGAGACAAAATCAAGTTAACTTGGGCCGGGATTCCTGACAATCAGCAGCTGTTCTATGTTAACTTGCAAGTTAACACGAAACTGACATGTTTCCAAGTTAATTTGGAAGAGAGGTTAGATCTGCACCTATCTGTATATTATAATTGTACAGTCAATTGAATCAACTGTATCAGTTGGGTAAATTGAGCAAATTAGACGAAAAACGTTGAAATTAAGGTAAAGTGATCTGACCGTGATGTTTGTCTGAATCAATATATAAATACTACCACAGACATCAATTATATCATTTCAGCCACCTTTTCTTCTTGTACATGTATTGACGAATGCTAGATCTGTTGACTGGTTTAATACAAAAGATTTAGTATAACAAAAGAACCAATTACTATATGACTGGTTAATCCGAATTACATCTTATATGTAGAAGATCAATACAATTATGTCAACTGAATTTAACAAACTAACCAGTTTAGACCAGCCAGCAATAAAGTTTTTCGACATTACTGAAAAAGACATGCAGTAAATGTTTTTACAACTCAAACTAAAATGTAAATTTATGAAATTTCATTATGGTCGCCACTGTAAAACTTGTCGACAAATACATGTATTGGATAGCTCAGAGTAGGAAACCTAAATCACAATTCAGTTTCGGTGGCTTTAAATATGCTTCAGCGGCGGACAAAAACAATCGCTTCACGACAAGTTGTCATCCATTTCCATTTGAATACCGAAGTGATCGAATATGTCAGTAACTCAAAGAATGTCTATAATCCTGTCCAGAGTTTTGGATTGTAACCTTCACTTTCATTGAGCACTTCGATGTGACATTTTGACAGTTTGCGATTGACGAATGTTGTTGGGTGCACTTTCATCAGTTTTTGTAGTTTTGCGCAAATAAACCGTCACCGGATCACTGCAATTACTTGAAAACAACAAAGTAAATAATTTTATATCGTTTCAAAGCATTCCCGTAGCACAGAAATGTTTATCTGTGATTCTTCCGATAAAATCAAGAAAATATCGGATACACTACGTGGCAAAGAAGGTGTTGCCATTTACACTTTCATGTACGAAATGTACTTGTTAATGTCAACGTTTTTAAATTCCATGCATCTATTCAACATTTAGCAAACAGGTAGTAGTGTTTTAACTATGACTGTATTCCCAATACATACAAGCCATTTAAAGGCAATTAAGATCCTGAAATATCTACAAAACGTAAACGTTGTTCGTGTTTCTGTTTTCTTTTTCGTTGTTGCATATATTTATCGATGACCTGTTTCTTCGACTGTACCAAATTAATATATATATATATATATATATATATATCTTATTTTGGCGAGACGCAAATGTAATCAGTTCATAAATTGAGAAATAACGGAACAGAAACGAAAGTTTTGTAATTGAGGCCACTTTTTCACAAGTTAAACAACACTGTCAGAATCTCCGTACCGCAAGAAAAAAATGCTTGAACTTGCTAGGCAAATCACCTATATAATATCTTTAACAAAACTTCATTTATCGTAGAAAATCCAAAGTACATTTGTAGAAGTTCTTTAGGAATCCGTATGCCCTTAAGGTGGAACGAGACAAATGACGTTACTTAAGGAGTTGCGACATGGTAGTGCTATTTTGCATTGACAACACTACTTCAGATAAAGGTTATTCTATCAGTTTTTACTTCAAAATATCAGTTTATGGTTGATAAACAGGCCATTTCGTGAGCATCATGAAGTCTGGAAAGGCTAAATGAATATTATACAAAATAAAAATGTATTTATTTGAGACCAAATGTACAGTTTCTCATGTCAAAAAAGGATACTTTAATAGGAACATGCCGAAAATATGATATCAAGCCAAACGATGTACATGTCAAGTACATGTTACAGATATACTGTTACATTTATAATCAAACCTGAATTAAGAGGTCAGCCAGTGGAGCATGAAAAAGCTGCCCCCCCCCTAAGAAAGGTGGCTACTTACTCTCTGGTACCTGAAAAGAGGTAACATTTTAATATTGGTTGTTGCTTAAGTGGCAGGGGGGGCAGTTGCATGATTAACCTCTAAGTGTCCCCCTGCTTTTTTTGTGAATTAAAAATATGGTGATGCTCAAATGTATATTACATCTGGAAAATTAAAATGCATTAAATTCCATTACTGCTTTGGTATAGCTCCTTCTATGTGAAAAGTTACATATCTCTCAGAG
>JAOXYI010377866.1:0-10059 GCA_028566495.1 Lithophaga antillarum
TAGGTATAGTTTCAATCACTTTGTTTAAAAAATGACAGTCTCAAACACTAGTAGCTAGTAACTATTAAGTACAATTTCTCAATACCTGATGTTCAACTAAACAATTAGTCTACAGTACACAAAATAATTGTACTGTCTAATAAAAACAACCACACTATCACAGGGTAAAGTACAATGCATACCTATGCCTTCAATTTTCTAAGTCTAACAATGTCAAAATTAATGAAAATTGACACTTAAATAGTCTATGATTGTGATTCTCAGTAACTATATACAACAAAAATAATTCCTTATACGGTAGTGTATACTTTCAAAAATAGGATAACACTCAAGCAATTATATTGCTTGAATAGTCTAAGTACACATGCACCTTACATGTATTTAGTGTTATTAAGTATAGAACTGTCAACTATAGCCTAAGTCTCGCTAAGATGTGTATGCAAGATTTATCTAATTGCTACTGACTATTCTATTCACATTTGATATATGTTATCAAATGACTTACATGTATTGATAATAGCTTGCTAACTAAGTACTAAATTTAAGTCATCACAAATTGATTGCTATTATACTAAGCCATTATCTCAATCAAGCCTTGTTACATCTGAAGTTGACTAAAGTGTATGTGTATGCATATATGTGTTTATAAACTTCAAGTATACAAGTCACTATATCAATTAAATAATTCTAATTTACAATTATAATGTCTAAATAAATAACTGATCTTATAATAATTAATCACAATACAGTAGAATAAACACAAATTTCTGTAATCTGTAAGCTGGTCTTTATCTGTATTTGAACGGTAATCGGTAAAGTCAGTGTCAACAAATACACATGGCCATTATCACTGAATGTCAACATTAGCACGTGCTTCCGGTAGTATGCGCATGACATCTGGACTGTAAACATCAACACGTGTAATCGTCTAAGTGTGGTATGGTAACAACATCTGACATCTAGCTGACTATGATACTATCATTCCACTGGCGCACTGGTTCATAAACACTAACGTGGGCGCCAATTTGTAGCAGGTGGGGTCAAGAAGACAAACTCCGATGCTAGGGTTCTATATAATTTATTTCCAGCTAAAACTATATTTCTGAAATAACAATAACAAAACATAAGAATGACTGTATTAAAATTACTACACATGTATTGAATGTACTACACACTTTTCATTAATAAAGTGTACCTACAAAATGTAGTCAATTTATCGTATTTCTAATTGCTGTTTACAGTAATTCATTCTAATTTGACCCTACTCCGTTACACACAGTCACACTTTATATGTAAGATTTTAAATATTATAAAACAGGTAAAGTGACAACCTTAACACTGCAAACTTATGTTAAATATGCATTTTCTAAATATCGATATCACAATGCGCAATCTTTGACATATTATTCTATTCAGTATCATGAAAAATATTTAAATACAGTAAATAACCATAGAAATACAGTAAATAACCATAGATCTCTTCTCATGGTAACAAATCATTTAAAGGGAGATAATTACAAAGTCTCTATTTCGCAAAATATTCGAATTAGCCGTGCCGTTTACGTAAATAATCGGTTACACCAAACAACAAAATAAAATATACAATCTTACCATTTGTGGAATGAAATAAAACTGGAGTGAACCAGGCACACAGTCTCAATTTACACGTAGGTAAATCATCACCAATTCATACATGTTCAATATCAATGGGTCCTGAAACCAATACACAATAATCAATAACCGGGACCCATGAATCAGTGATTAAAATACAAATAACATACTGCCTATGTCGGTTTCTCTGATACAATTATGTATTATATCAAACACTCCATATTCAAAATATATTAAAAGGGGTTTTTGTTACAACTATGCACATTTTTGACAACTGCACTGCATAAATGCGCATTTTAATCATAGTATTTCTTCACACCAATTCATGGCGTAAATTATGGGACAACACACTTGATTGCATTATAAAAATATATCGGTTCACAAAAATATAACTTTCATACATGTATAATGTCAGGAGCATGCGAGCGGGATTGTTCTAGAAAAATAGACAACGTACTTTAACCTTGTTAATTACGATTATGTGTATTAAAAGAAGTGAAAAGAACTTACATAATCAGTCGATGTCGAATCGAAGTAACTAATCGGCAAGTTGAATCAAGATGTAGAATTATACAAGAAACTAAGGCGAGAATTTAAATACAGTCAATCGCCATACGTCCTCTCCAAATCTACCCCAAAATTGAATCATGCGCCAAACCACGACAAAATTATACAATACCCAATCAAAATCAAGGAAAGTTAACTTTTAATGAATATTCATTTTCAAAAGTAAAGAACAAACGATTAAGGTGGTAAACGAGATTATTCCGAATAAATATTCGGACAATCTTTTATTAGCATAATGAAATAGAAATTTTGTACAATTAACAAGTATTAAAGGTAATACAAAATAAAGAATAGAAAGACACAACATTCCACGCTACTACATTAATACAAAATGAATCTGCTTTCCATTGACTTTGCTCGTGCAGAGAACAGGTAGGTCCTTAATAAGGGAAAGAACTCTTGTAATAAAGTATAGTTTTAGAGTGAAATGTGGAATCAGACTGTAATTGGCAAATGGTCTATTAAACAATGGTAATACTAGGAAAGGTGCGATTTGGTGATAAGAAGTATACAGGTTGGTGAAAATTGGATACGACTTGGTGATAAAAGGGATAAGAGTTGACCTGTTTCCACGTATATATGGAATCTCGACTCAATCGACAGTTAGCAGTTTTTTTAAACCTACAAATGTAACTTCGTATCTCGCTGGTAAGTTATTCAAATAAACTGATATTTGAGTTTGCTTGCATGTGTTCAGCTTATATGAATAGATGTATGGGAAATATACCAACGTATTCGTTAACGAGGAAATCCCGTCATTCATGATGATCAGAAAAGAATTTTGAAATTCACCAGCCGAAGATTCATATATATCAGCTGTCTGATGAATAAAAAAAAAAAACACTTATCAATTTAAAATTTCACGAGGAAAGAAAGGTTTAATATAAAATTGTTTAAACATGAAATTTCGTTCAGCAGTTATATATTTCTCCAAAAGGTTGCGGACCGAGAAAGAAAATGTTTAATATAACATTCTCTGTTTAAACACAGAATTTCGGTCAGCGGTTGTATATTTCTCCAAAGGTTGCGTACCGAGAAAAAAATTTATTAAATTCTAGTACAGGTAAATGTTTATCTTATATATAATCTATTGAAATAAATTAATACTTCGAACAGTTTAACTAATTACTCACTTGTTTTAAAAAATATATATTTATGTATTTTAATTTCGAATAACATACATTTGTGACCATCTATCCAATATTGACATAGTTATATGCAAATATTTTTCAGTATACTAGGTCTATCAAAAAGTATTTTTTCCAAGAAGCGATGTAAAGAGAATACATGTTCTGCACCTGTTTTTTTTACATGATTTGAGGCTTTATCGTCATTCTTCCCCGTGAAGGCAAAATCCGGGGAAATTTTTTTCTAATATAAATATTATTTGATATATAATATCATTCCTTGGAATAACCCCCCAAAATACCAAGTCCCTTCTTTCTCATGAATATCCCCAAAGAAGACCCTTTAAGAGACTTAGCTAGAACGGGAACGGGAAATGATCTAAAACGCAATATATCTTCCCTCTGTCTTTAAAGTACTGTTTCATATATTTCTGTAAAACACTGTTTTATATATACTGATCGTCAGATTTTCCCGTGTTTCTTTAGATCACTGTTCTATATATACTGTTCATCAAATTTCCCCATGTTTCTTTTAAACACTGTACTATAGATATTGTACTGTTCGTCAAATTTCCCCGTGTTTCTTTAAAACACTGTTCTGTTATACTGTTCGTCAACTTTCCCCGTGTTTCTTCACTTCATTGTCTTTTAAGGAATAAAACGCATCTTTAAATCATGTTTTATTCCGTGATAAAACTCACATGTAATGTCATTAATTTATCCCTGGCAAATTTGCCCGTATTTCTTTAACACACTGTACTATCTATACTTTTCGTCAAATTTCCCCCTGTTTCTTTATAACTCTGGACTATATACACTGTTCGTCAAATTTTCCCGTGCTTCTTTAAAACACTGTTCTGTAGATACTGTTCGTCAAATTTCCCCTTGTTGCTTTAAAACACTGTTCCATATATACATGTACTGTTCGCCAAATTCCCCGTGTTTCTTTAAAACACTGCACAATATATTGTTCGTCAAATTTCCCCGTATTTCTTCACTTCACTGTCTTTTACGAAATAAAATACATCTTTAAATCATGTTTTTATTCCATGAGGATAAAACTCACATGAAAGGTCATTAATGTATGCCCTGATCAAATTCCCCGGACGGGGAAATTTGACGATATAGACTGATTTGGTAATGTATAAAACATAATAGTGACAAATTCTAGATTCTCGTAGAGACACTAGGTTTTTAGTTTTGAATACATAGAATATTGTCGAGAAACAAATGTTTAAATATTACAATCTTTGGGGGAGTAATTATTATTTTATCCCTTACCATTGCGATGTTGGATATATCGGCATCAAGTATTTTGAAATGCAAACTTTAAGGTGCTGAATAAGCAAAAAAAAAAAAAAAAAAATTACAAGACTTCCACAGACTTACATTTTATAGTAAAATACTGAAATTTGCCACGACTAAAATGGATATTTCTTAACTTAAAATAGTTACAGTTCTAAACAAATATCTTTTAGAAGCTAATTTTTTTACCTAATATCTAGACTAAAAATCGTGACTTTTAGATTGATAAAAAAATTTTCCCATTACACCTCTATTTTTTTTTCCTGACTAAATGAATTTGACTGTCCAGAAGCATATTTTCGTCTTGTAAAATCAAGCTTTCAAGTTTATATCAAGAATATTTTGATATTCAAACTGGTTTAATATATCTTTCTTCCGTAATAAAGCACACTGAATATCAGATTGAAATATAAATCGTTATGAAAAATAGATTGTTCGCTCCTCAGAATTCCGTCTCGCAGATACGTTGTTCAGAATTAACTTAAGGTCCTGTGGGGAAATTGTTTGTTTCAAGCAAATTCAAAATTTCAAACTTGAAATCCAGAACAGGGAAAAAATTAGATTTTCAACAATATATAACAACCTTTATTATTTGCTAAAGTAAAACGATATTTTTGCTTTTCTCGTGGCAAAGTTCGTTGTTCTCACTTTAATAGCAAAATTGATCAGGAATTATTTTACTTAATCTTAGAATGATAAAATGTACGAGGGTTTTAAATAACACTACTTTTCACTTTATTAATGGAGTCTGTCATATTTCTTTAAAGTCTTGTAATTCTGAGCGATTGCCCAAAATAAAGGTATATCTTGGGGGCAATAGACCTATTCAGAAATATAAGGGCAGTAAGGGGAATATTATTGTTCTGAACGTTTTCGACTGGTCAAGAGTCATGTTTAAGAACCATCAGCTTTTTTTTATTTACGAGGATAATGGGCTAGCTCAATATCATTTAAAGAACGGATTTTTACTTTTTGTGAATTGGTCAATTTGTTAAAGTTTTGTTTGTCCGACAGCTGGTTGAGTTACAAATTATTCAGATAAAAATATTTAAAAAAGTTCGAAAATGAAGTACACGTACATAATTACGAACTGCACGTAAATTTTCGTCAAAAACACAATCATAAAACAGAAAATAAACATGAAGGAATCTGGAATCGGAATGTTAAGACTTGGTACAGCACTGTATTAAACCAGTTTTATGGATATCAAAACCTCACTTTTTTCAATTCTACGATATTCAAGAACCAATCAATAAATTATTTGCACAGGACGTTAACACTGTAAGCGCTAAATGAAAATAGACAATACATATACGTGATTTAGAAAATATTCTGGAAGGATTTAAATTCATACAATTAGCTTATGACTAAGATTATATGTTTCTGACAAGTTTTAGAAAATATGTTACCCCATTATGATAATCCAGACATTTACTACATTGTACTCAAACTACCTGACTACAAGATCGTTTAAGAACTAAAAGATTCGCGCTTTATCTTTATTGCCGTTACTGTTTCTCCTGTTTGAAATTCCCTGAAGTTGTTTACTTCTCGGATCGATCACACTGTTAAAGATTTTATTTGATGCTTCTAACAAGAATGTTCATTTTCTTATAATAAATATTGACAATTAAATATAAAACGTGCCAATTAAGAGTTCATTTTTACCATAAAAAGAGTAGTACTAAAAACAAATAACTTCATAAATTGGATGTCGTATTGAAACTCGCTAAAAGAGCTCAAGAATTGAAAAAGGTCGTGCAGAACTTGAATGATTCGATGAGTATTTGCTTTGTTCATTTTTCATTATAAAGAACAATGACGTTTGTATCGCATGCGAATATATTTTTATTCATTGTGTGTATTTTGTGCATAGAAGGTTTCATTTTCTGTACTGACACTGGTAAGTAGCTATTAATATTTTCTTTTGGATTTTTTCCCATTTTATAGATTAAGTGATATGTGAATTTTCATCAGTTTCGTACATGTGAGATTCTTATCATTAAAACTTACAGTCGTATAAAAGTACATATTTATTAGAATTAGGAGCTGTAATTATTTTAAATATATTTGTGAGCGTTTTGTAGTAATCATACCTTTAGAGATGTAATAATAAATACAACAGAACAGCTTTTTATTTAACAAATTGTACAAGAATTCAATGATGCACACGGAATATTGTGACTTTACTATAGGTATTGACAAAAAACCAGAAAGCGGAAGTGTGAAAGGCTTACTTAAATTGTTATGTATGGTTCAGTGCAAATCATTTTCATTTTTTCAACTTTCGAAAAGTCGTAACGGTACTGAAAAGCAGAAAACTATTCTAATTAATACAATATTTTTATTTTTTAATTATTTTTTTGTGCGGAATGGAAGAAATTTGAAACCAGGACTGAAATATAGAGTGAAGATTTGGTTTACAGTACAAGTATAGCATTTCACAGGTGTCCTTATCATCCCTTTTCCGTAAGTCAGCATTAACAAAATCATGATGTATTTTAGTTCTTGTGACCAAGGAAACATTTCAAGTTTAATGCACCTATTGGGTGCCCGGGGGTAATAAATAGGCCCCATAACCTGTTTGCCATGGGTTGCGACCTGTGTCGGCGATTGACGAGGTCTTGGTGGATGAGGGCTGTACCCAGACTCCTTCACGGCCATGTAATACCCGGTTGGGCGAGGGTTCAGTTTCAATTAGCTGCTTTGGCTCTGATATCACCTAGACGGGAGGTCGGATGGGCCCGTTCCGACCCATCGGCTGGTCACGCCGAGCCCTTCAGTTTATCCCACATAATCCAACTTCCAAATGACATAAATATCTTAGTTTGTCAATTTTCGAAGAGGTACGACAGAAAGGATAACTGAAGAAGGCGGTGGCTCATGGGTCAATCGAGTGGTACGCTTTCTATTTTGCCGTAAATGGATACGCTCTGCTAGAGGATATCAACCTTGGACTCACTGGTGCTTTCTGCTGGAGATCCGTGGAATGAAAGCATCGCCCCAATTGGCACTCATTGGCGGATGGGGAACAAGGTTGATGAACCATTCACTCACTTATTATGGCAAAACCCAACACTTTATCCAATCTCTCCAATCCAAAAAAAAATAGAAAAAATGAATTGTCTGAAGATGATGTTGAAGATGACCACTGGCCTAAATTTCTCGTTTAACCTGTAAAGATGAATTCAGACCAATTACTAAAATTTCACCATTTGTGATTGAAAAAGCCATAGAAGCATCAGCTTGAGAAGTGAAAATGTAACAAAATTGAAGTCCAGTCTACTCATAGAAGTTTCTAGGAAACAGCAAGCTGAAAATTTAGTCTCTTGCAAAAATCAGTTACATTGAAGTTGTGGTCTCTCCTCACAGGACTTTGAATCCAGTCTCAAGGAGTTATTCGCACAGAGATGATGACATAACTCAACTGACAGATGAAGAAATACATCAAGAACTCCAACCACAAAGTGTAAAAAAGTTAAAAGATTTACAACTAAAAAAGATGGTATATCAACAAAATTAAACACTTACCTCCTTACCTTCAATTCGACAACAGTTCCGAAGTCCATTCACATTGGTCTGTATAACATTAAAATCAGCACATACATACCCAATCCTGTACGCTGCTTCCGATACCAGAAGTTTGGACATGGCAAGGACGGACGCACCTGTCCATCTTCCGAACTCCCCCCAAACTGTTGGTTCCGGTGTTCCCACCAAAACCAAGTTTGTTGATCTCGAAGAAAATCTGGGGTGATCCCATGGACACTCTTCCCCCAGATAGGGTAAGAAATCAAGTAAATCACCAGTAAGGAGGCGAAGCAACAGTACGGGAAAATTTTTCCTCATCCGCCTTTCCTAACTACCATGACCAATATTATACAGTGGAATTGCCAAGGTTTTAAACTTAATTTCTTAGAGGTTACTCTACTTGTTCAGTCCTTACTTCCTATTGAACTTTGTCTCCATAAAAACCAATTTAAAAGAAAATGATAAAAGGAGTGGGCCCTATGAGGCCCAATAATTATTAAATTTTGAATGAAGAACAGACCAGATCTTTTTGTTATTTACTTTAAGGATAAACATGTATATTTTACGAAAAATGTGTACAGCAAGTTCCTTGGAGTCAAATGACGTCATAAATTCAGCAGAAAATTTTTCCTTTATTGCGAAAATTAAACACATGCGCAGCTATGTAACACAAAAACATTTTTACAATATGCTTAAACGAGCACAATACACCCACTATTAAAATTTTTGTAGGGTATGCCTGCGCAGGTGTTCAATTTTCAAAAAAATCTACGAAAAAATATGACGTTTTTCGTTTCATTTGTTTTATTAGTTTTTACCATTATAATTTTACAACTGTAATAAATGCTTTAGAGCAAACGTGCATATACTATCATTCTACGCTTAATGTTGGTTTTTATATATTGTTATGACGTCAGAATGACATCATTAAATGACTTCTTGTAAGTGTTTTTTTCCACGAGGATGTCGCTATTTTAATATTTTTATACTGATTAAATGGCTTGGCCTAAATTTCCCGCATAGATGTCTAGTAAAGATCTTCATCAGAAATGTTGAAATATTTTTGTTGGTCAAAGAGGCAGATTAATACCGTTTTTGGAAGGATGTAGGAAAATAAATGTGTAAAAATGATTTAAAATTTTTCGTGGGTTTCTTTTCCTTTTTTCCCCTCACTTTTCTGTTAAACTGTCTTCAATAGTTCATGTCATTCATTTCAGAATAGGGTGGTTGCAAAACAAAACTTGCAAAAACTGGAGACACGCTGTATTTCGATGCTAGATTCCGCCATTTCTAATTCGAATAATTCATCGCCCTCTGGATCCGCTACGCTACTCTTTAATGAAGCAATTTGAGATCAGCGGAATGCAGCGACTGGATTATTCGAGTTGCGCCATTTCCTACTTTTGCTTGGTTGAATGTACCCAGTAGGATATTGTGAAGGGTGATATACGAGATAAAGCAGCTTGTTATCTGCAATAATTTGATTTTAACACATCTTTTAGATTCTGATCTGCTGTAGGTTTGCGACTTTTCTTTCAATATGATCTATTTATGGATTTCATACATGCATATTTTCACAAATGAGACGGTGGGTATATTTATTTATGAGCTTTGGCTCACTGTGCCTACCTTTTCAACGGAAACCATATTCCATACGATCTAAATATTATATCATCCAAAGGTTGTCTCCGCCAGTTGTGGTTAAATTCAGAGGAGAATAATTTAATGTTATTTTATTTTTTTTTTTAAAAAGGCCTAAGATGCATGAACTGGCAAATTTATGACCTTCGCTTAAAACAACAAAAACATAAAAAACCGTAAATATTTATGAAACGCTGAAACGCCACTACTTACAATACAAATTAGTAGCCATTTCTGCTTTTACACTATGAAATTTGGCTATTTAAAATATTATACC
>JAOXYI010377977.1:0-10059 GCA_028566495.1 Lithophaga antillarum
GGCTACTGGGCGGATGATACCCTCGGGGACTGACAGTCCACCAGCAGTGGTATCGACCCAGTGGTAGTAAATAAAAGGATGTTTCTTAAGAAAAAAAGTTTAGACAAAAAAGTTGACAGCTTTATTGCGGAAGTAAATACCTAATGAGTGTGACAAAACCGCTGAAGGAAGTTCGCTGACTTTCAATTTCATAGCCCTTGGATGTTTTTATTATTGCTCTGAGAAAACCTAAACATATTTAAATATATAATTTGTCGTTTTATGCGGTTATTGCGCGTAAATATTACTGTCCAGTTTGAATGTTGTATTTCAAATTTGATATCTTAAAATGCTCTGTCAGATGAACTGTTTTACTTCAATGTTACTATCTTTAATTACTCGATGTAATTATATTTTAATGAATAATATAATTAAGGTAAATGAGCAAATAGATAAATGTAGTTGTTGTTTATTTATTTTTTCTTTAATTACTGCTATAGTAATAATTAGTAAATTAGCGTCAACCAAGGATATGATTAAGGTAAATGTACCAATAGGTTATGCACGTGTTTATTTATTTTTAAATTCTATATAGTGTGTTTTTCTAGCAATGTATTGGTTGAATTTATTATTGTTCTGTTATTAAGGGTAGTGTTTGTTTTTGATTTATGTATCTATTATAATCTGTAAATATAGAGTATGTCTTTGAAGGTAATATGTTGGTAATTACAATTATTGTAGTCCATCATCTTGAGTTGAATGGTCAGGTAAATGTTTACTATTCATACAGAATTCCTATGTTAATGAAACAGTCAATGTATGTATTTACGTTTGTTCGTATTATATTGCATGCACATCTCAGAAATGTGAATTTCATAGCAGAATTATCCTCGTACTGTTTAATTTTCATTCCATTCATTATAACTGAAATTCTGCAAATTGTGTATTTAAACTGATCATCAGATTTAAATAGTCATGTGTGATTGCCCTCATGTCAGATTTTAAATGCTTGAGAATTTAAATTAGAAAAGCTTGGGTGACATATATATTTACACCACTAGGTGTTGCATTCTTTTGGTAGATGAGTGCGTCGTCTTCGCAAAAAAACCCTGTTTACCATGATATAAATGGAAAATTGTTAAAATGGTGTACCACCTCAATCTGTCAATCTGATGATAGGTGATAATCTGAACATAAGACTAAATTTTATTTATTTTAGCGTTGAATACATATTTACATGCCAAAAGGAAATGTTTCATAAATTTCCTGAATTACATGTTTGTCAAAAACAATTCTGTATTCCTTTTCTTCGGTTCTCGTCAAAAGACTTATGGTTTTCTTGTCTCGACATATCGCTTCGTTCGTGGTTGTTACATTTCCTTTTCGTTGTCCAATCACCATGTCTTTAACTGTATCAATATTTATCGCAAAGGATTTTTGATAATTCAGACTTATACCCTTGACAACACATTTTGTAGTATAACCCTTTTTGTTTGGTCTAGCCAATTCAAAGGCGTAATTTTTAGGACCAGCGCCAACGAATGTCACTATACTGTTACCACCCTTATGGTCGGATAATTCATCAGTCATATCTCCTAAATAATCACCAAGGGCGGGTTCCCATTCTCCTGTTTTGCTAATAAAAATAACCGAGTCGGTATCACAATAAAGAGTTCTTTCATTCAGGTTTTCTAAGCAACCGTATAATTTGAGGCGTGCCTGTGCTGTGGTGTAAGCTGCCACAACGACATTTGTTCGTCCAAAAACTTCAATAAAATCATCATGGTAGCACATTCCATATGAACCATTTCATCTGATACAAATCTAACATTCTTGACTGTTTGGCTATCACTTGTCATCATATCGAAATACGACTGACTCTGTAACATATGAACTCTGTGTTAAATTTGACCTCTGGCCAAACTTTCCCCAGAAACTGTAAATAAAATCAATATAAGATATAACGATGCCTGACTGCAAAACGTTTTAAAGGTTGTTGTATATTATAAAATGTATATTAAAATCAGATTAAGTACATTTAAGGGCATCTTGAATTAACGAGATATTTGAAAATTACTTTTTTCTTATATTATGTTCAGTAGCATTTCAGGAAAATTCAATGTATGTTTTAAAATTAATTAAATCGTTTGTCTCAAACATCAGGATAATTTATAATTTAGTTTAAAAATAACAGAAAAAAAATAAACCGAAATACCTATTGAGCATTAATTTAGCCAAATTCCTTAGACCAGGATTCCATCGAAAGTTGTTTTCATCTAACCATATGCCTTCCTTTTCAAAATAGTCATGCATGTACTGGCGTTTGTCATCGTCACTTATACACCATGTAGGCCAACCGCTAGCCTCCTGTTTCATCTTTAAAAATGTGTTCATATATTCTGTGAAAACTCCTCCACATTTTGCAATTGGATCGTACTGAGATATTTCGTCAAAATGCTAGACCTCATACATCTTCTGAATTTTGCATCCCTTTTCAAGGGCTTTTTGAAGTTCTTCGGTCAGCCAAGTTCCAGTAATTGCTCTCTCTTCATCCGTATGACAGCATTTTGTTTGTAAATAATGTTCTGTACATGTCCTGCATAACGAAAAAATCAACTTCCCATTGATTTTGATTGGTAATACCGGAATGTATAAATTTCTTGGTGGTATGATCTTGCATTTGACAAGTCCTTCGTACTGGCTGATATGGTCAAAATTTTCTGTCACGATTCTTGGGTGCCCACGTGGAAATTTTTCAGTTTTGATAACAAACGGATATAGAGAAGTAACATCAAAATATTTGATAGATTCTTCATTCGTAGCTTCTTTCAAAAGTCTAAATACTTCTGTTCGCCCACCATAGAATGCGTCTCTGGGTTCAAGTGGGGGTACAATTTCAGAAGTAATAACATGATTGTTAAGTAAAGTTTTTTTCGCACTGTCGATCAAAATCACATTCCCATATGCAAATATATTTGTATCCCTGTTGTTCCAAAAAATTTCTTACCCAGAGTTCTCTGATAAAGATCTGACATAAGAGAATCAGTCACAGGGTTCATCGTTCTAGCAGCAAAACATTTTGGACAGCCATGCCAAAAACAACCATGAAATTCATACACGATTTTATTTCCCGTGTTGATTTCCACATACCCGTCTACTGTGTAGGGGCCAATTTTTTTCTCTCCCTTGTTCAAAGCATGTTGAATTTCGATCTGTTCCGTTTCTGCAAGGTACTTCAGCCACTGAATGGACTTAATCGATTACTTTTGCTCTGGTCTGTAGCCATGTGATGGTATGATACCTATACTCTTAGACTCGAGAAAATTTGTCCTAAAAACCTAAATTGCAAGCGGAAGCTATGGTAATGCAATTGTCAAAAGGGTCGATCCCTTGCTTATTCTTTGATGTTATTTCTATAATACTTCGGAATTTAAGACAAGACCGTCTCAAGATGTCGACATCGGATCTGTAGTACCGTACCAGTTCGTCCTGGAAATCAAAATGGTCATGTTGGTGATCGGCATACCATGTCAAGAACAATTTCCGTGTCTCTGGTTTCATACCATCAGGTTGATAATATTTCACATCAAGTAAACGTGACAGCCTAACGTTCTGATTTTCCTTGCGATTGAAAAGATGCGGAAAGTATCCTTTACTCAATTCGTTTAACTCAGACGCTTCTGGAAGGTCAGCTAACGGCATTGGAAGAAAGTTAATGCTATCGAGAAATTTTATTTTACATTGCGGGACGTAAACAGAAAGAATTTTTGATCCTGTAGTGATCACCTCTGGTAATATAGAATTCTTGTATAAATAAGGAAGAATAGGATAACTGTCATATGCCTTGAAATTATGACAGAGGACTGGCCTCACAGTTTTGTTTGGATAAAAGCCACTGACAAAATGTTTCCGTTGTATCAGGTCCACTAAATATGAGTTCATTTTTACCACAGTGGACGCATTCACTTGTCGAATGTAACTCTTTGTCCATACATATAGAACAAACTTTATGCGCAATGCATAGATTGGGTTGATGTTTGTGGGATCCACATGAACTTGTTCTGCAGTTGCTGCATTTACGGTTCTCATCAGGAGCATAGCCCTTCTCGCATTCAAACAATTCATCCTGAGTACACTCAAAATCAAAAAATATAAAACTCTTTTTCTTGCAACACATGAATCCTCTTCGAAAGGTTTGTCTTTTGGTACATCTGACTGCCCACTAACTGGTATCATATAACATTTATGATTTTGATAAAAAAAAATCTCTGCAAGTCCTACAGTAACTTTCTCCGCATTTGTGGAGTTTCTTGTGCATGCTGGTATTAATTAGCTGGCTGCAGATTTTACACTTTTAGTGTGTTTTACAAGTCGACTTCCCACTTATTGTTGTCATTTTATGTCTGTCAAAGCAATGGTTATTCCGAAAGTACCTATTACAGTCCTCACAATGTATCAAGTTCTCTTCTCCATCTTCGTGTACATGATGACAGGAAGCACAGGGGTTGTTACATCTATGTTTTGAAACATGGTCATAACCCGTTTTGCGAAGAACGCAATAATAATTTTTACAAAGAAAACCCGGCATACTTGTGATGACATCAAAATGATCATCATGATGATAGATGTACAATCTCTTTTCCGTTTCTGGACCAGAAAAATGATACCATTAAAATGTTCTTTGGATCTGGTAATCTTTGAGAACATTCTGGCAATGTTTTACTTCTTCTAGTCCACATTTTGTGAGTGATACTCTTGCCTTTTCGTGTAGCTGTACTGCCATATCTTTTTGAATATTTCGTCCTTGCCTAATACTGTTCCACTGGTCATGTCCGTCTATGCGTGCTTTTGCTGTAACAACCGCTCTTGCTAAGCAAAGTTTATCATTGTTTTGAATTCTGATAAAACATCGCTTGTCCTTTATCATTTTGGGTAGATCGACGTAATGAAATCTCTTACCAACACCTCCCTGTGGTATGCTTATATGTATAAGCTCAATGTAAAGGGTTTCGTCTAGAACAAACTGCTCGTATGACTGCAGAACTTTCTATTTCTGACAGTAGGTGCTCAGCGTTTAACTGAGAGTCTTGTAAATGGTATGGTAATCGGAAAGTCTAAATCGGGACAAGTCACAGATAATCTTACTAAATCTGATGGAGCCATAAATTGTGTTATATTAACGGCAATAGACTGGAACAGTGCTTTCAATGTCTTCAGTATATCGGGAAGATTGTTGACTTCGATGTTCTTGAATATGATAGTATAATTCGTCGTTTTTGTATGAAATTTAGGAATGTACGATTCTTTTAATTTTCGTATGGTATAATAATCCTCTGGGTTGCTTTTTTCAGCAAGTCGTTTCTTTGGTTTCGGTTTTTCATTCTCATCATTTCCTGATGCGGGCCGTTTTAAAGCACCACCGTACAGACTGTAATAATGTTGTCTGTGTCTGTTTAAGCTGTCCGGTCGATTAAATACTTTTCCACAATAAGGACATTCATATAATGACCCATCTTGATGTCTAACTAAATGCCATTCAAGATTATTCTTCCAAACTTCTTGTGAAATACAGAGCACACAATACCATCACGGTGACCAAGGATTCGTCTGTGTTCTGCTAATAGGCCCAGTCCTGAAAACGAAGCTCCACATTGTTGACAGTCATGATGATGGATGTACAATCTCTTCCGTTTCTGGGCCAGAAAAAATGATACCATTAATTAGGCGGACGTTCCATGGTGAAATGGTTTAAATCTAAAAAAAAAAAAAAACCAAAAAAAAAAACCAACCAAAAAACAAAAACATATATCATAGTAATTTTAATTTTGTATTATAACATACATATTCTTATCAAATAAATCATTCCATGTTTGAAGTTCGACCTAGAAGGATGCAATTTACAACTTGTTCTGAGTGTTTTGTTAAATTTTCAAGAAAAGATGTCATGTTGAGACAATTAAGAAATAAACATAAAATCAATGAACCATATCCGCAGACCACTGATGCGTATCCATCGCCGCCGCCGCCACACAAGGATGAAGACTCAACACCGCTGCCGCCGCCGCCGCCGCCGCCGCTGAAGGGTGATGATTTAAGGCCGCCGGCGCAGCAGGGCGAGGATGTTTTCAAATTGCAACGCCCATTCACGGCCATCCTGTGCGGGCCATCGTTCTGTGGGAAGACTTATCTGGCCAAAGATA
Source organism: Lithophaga antillarum (assembly GCA_028566495.1). NCBI lineage: Eukaryota > Metazoa > Mollusca > Bivalvia > Mytilida > Mytilidae > Lithophaga > Lithophaga antillarum. Next base: position 6,180 of record JAOXYI010377977.1, read on the forward strand.
TATTGCAAAACTTAAAGAATTTATATGAACCTGTTCCAGAGAGGATCATCATGGTTGTATAAAAGATGGCAGCCACTGTGTTGTCTTAGAAAACATGCACGACTTACAGAGACATGTTAAAACACGGTGCCCCGAAATAAACCCATTAAAACGAAAACCAACAGAAGATCTTTATGTACAATATGAATCTAATAAAAAGGCTAAATTGGAGGAACCGCCAAGTAAGCTAAACATCACAGACGAAGAAGAAAGTGAACAAAACGAAAATAAAGTTTTTAATACGTTGGCTGAAATGGCCAGACAGAGCAATGAAGAGGAACGACAATCCAAAATTGAAAAGTACGTGAATAAGGGGTCTGAAGATGAGGCTATAGATAAAGCTGACAACAAAATGAAAATCTGAAGACTGGAAAATGTTCATGAATAAAAATGCAACATTGGTAGGTTATGTCAGGAAGCTGGAAAGCGGTACAATACATACGAAAATTATGAACACGATAACAACATACACGAAAGCAGGTTTTGATGAAACCCAGTCGATACGTATGACATTAAAAAAATACCGACATCAATTTGAGGAATTTATTGAACAAGAAGACTCTGATACAAACACTGAAAGTGATGTCGATGACGACGAAAGTGTGGATGGTAGCGAAAACGAGGAAACAAAAATGGAAGACAATAAAGCTAAATAAGGAGGTGTAAATTATCTATTAGCTATTATAACAGAAACTGTTGTATTGTGAACATGTCCTGGGAAGATCATATCAAAACAGTATATTACGACCCACAAAGTCCTGCCAGCTTTTCGGGACCTGATAAACTGTATGTGTATGTGAAAAAAGAAGACAAATAACAGTTAAGCAAATACAGAATTAAAAAATCGCTTCAAAGACAAGAGCCTTATAGTATGCAACGACCATTAAGAAGACCACATAACAAAACACATATTGTTGTAGCTGGAATTGACGGCCAGTGGTCAGCCGATCTAATGGATATGGTTAAATTTTCTAAGTACAATGACGGATTTGCCTACATCTTGGTAGTTATAATATCTCTGGCTGTGAAAATTAAAAGACAAAAAGGGGAATTCTGTTCCCCATGCATTTGAGGATATCGTCAAGGATGGACAAAAACCGAACAGAATTCGCACTGACATGGGTCAAGAGTTCAAGTCGAGACTGGTACAATCTGTATTTAGAAAAGAAGGAATTCGACATTTTTATGCCTATAATGAGGTGAAAGCATCAATCTCAGAACGAGTGTTTAAAACAATAAAAACTAAAATATACAGATACTTTGCCTACAAACAATCTTACTCATATATAGACAAGTTACAAATTTTGCCTGGAAGGATACAATGATACAATTCATAGCACTATAGATATGCCTCCAGCTGATGTCAACAAAGCTAAAGAGGAAACCGTGCGTACATCAACGTTTTTGGCAAATCGTAAAGAGGAACCGACAAAATTAAAACACTTCAGATTCAGGTTTAAAATTGGTGATCATGTACGTATTACACATCTTAGAAATGTATTTACTAGAGAGTATGACGAAGAATGGACAGGGGAAATATTCACAATCGCACAGCGATTCTGGAGACAAAGCGTACCATTATATCGTATTAAAGATTACAACGGGAAAGATATCAAAGGAACATTTTACCAATCCGAACTTCAAAAAGTAGCATTAAACGATAATGACTTGTGGAAGATTGATACAGTCTTAAAAACAAGGGGAACTGGACAAAATAAACAATACTTTGTAAAGTGGCTGAACTGGCTACCAATAACTTAATATGATGTCATTGATATCACTTTCTTAAACCATTGTTTTGAAAAAATCTTTAATAATGCAACTTACTACCAGTAACTTAATATGGTGTCATTGATATCACTTTCTTAAACCATTGTTGTACCCTGTAGCAAAACGCTTAATTTTCCAGTTTGATTTTTATCGTTTTTCATCAAATTGTCTTCAACAGACGTAGATAAAAATAATAATAATTATTATTATTATAAAAAATAACAATAATAATAAAAAATAAAAAGATAGTTATTAAAAAGACAAAAATATAAGTACCTACCTTTCCATATACACATGGGGATCACTTCTTTCACATGTTTCGCGTCTGGCGCTTTTTTCAAAATGGCGATTTATTCATTATCACATTGGTATGGAAAGTAGAAGATACCGTAACCGATAAAGGAATTAGACAAGTTCATACATCAAAAGGACTAGACAAGACCGAATACAAAGAAGGCGGGACAAGCACAATGTTAAAAACTGACTCAAAATTTAAAATCCTGCAATGCGTTACTAATCTACCAAGGAATGTAGTACAGAATGGTGTAAATATACCAAGCTCTTCTAATTTAAATTCTCAAACATTTAAAATCTGATCTGAGGACAATCACACTTGACTATTTAAATCTGATGGTCCGTTTAAATACACAAATTTGCAGAATTTCGGTTATAATCAATGGAATGAAATTAAACGGTACGAGGACAATTCAGCTATGAAATTCACATTTCTGAGATGTGCATGCAGTATAATACAAACAAACAAACACACACTGACTGTTTCATTAACATAGAAATCTGTATGAATAGTAAACATTTACCTGACCATTCAACTCAAGATTATGGATTACTACAGTAATTGTAAATACCAACATATTACCTTTGAAATACATACTCTATATTTACAGATTATAATAGATACATAAATTAAGAACAAACACAACCCTTAATAATAGAATAATAATAAATTCAACCAATACATTGTTAGAAAAACACACCATATAGAATTTAAAAATAAATAAAAACAACACGTACATAACCTATTGGTACATTTACCTTAATCATATCCTTTGTTGACGCTAATTTACTAATTATTACTATAGCAGTAATTAAAGAAAAAATAAACAAACAACAACTACATTTATCTATTTGCATATTTACCTTAATTATATTATTCATTAATATGATTAATGCTAATTTACTAATTACATAACTCATCCATTTTTTCCCTCCACAACCCTATGAGGATTTAACATTACAGAATGTGGTGTATATATAGGACCTGTACTACTTCGTCTGTATTTGAAACTGAAACAACAGAAAGAAAAATCATAAATGGACGCTGTTGTTTATGTAATTTTTAAAAATGTCTTCCAGCAAATTTATTTCTCCCGTAAGTTTAAAGCGGTTGATGATTGTGACCTAGTATACGGTCATGCATTGTAAAACAGAAATGATGTTTGAATACAAACACAAGTATTTTCTAAATGATAAGAAAGGTTTAATATTTCCAGGTCCCGTTCATGATATTCTGGACTCGCAAAATTTCTCGGTCTACACTGTAACATTTAAACGAAAATTCTTGAGGTCTTTCATTACGTTCGCAATAAACAAAGCCTTCAATAATATGCACTCATGAAAACAATATCATGTAAAATCTACATATCCTCTATTTCAATTTCAAAAATACACTGGTTATCGTACCACACATTTTTTTTACAGAAAATACAACAAAGCCATAAACATATTTTCTTAAAATAAATGAAAAGGATTGGGCAGCTGGCAATACCTATAACAGCCCTCTCCTAATTAAGATACAAAATCTAATAATGATATTCAACACTCATATTAAATGCAAAATATATCAAGAGAGATAACTCTCAACTAAATTAACACACAACAGTGAACAATGTATCTTATCAAGAATTATGTACCTATTGGTACAGGTTATTTAACTAGTGAAAAAAACTGTTACACTCCTCCAAGATCACTTAAACTGTATCACATTTGACTGTTCATAATGATAATAATAATATTTTCCCTCAAAAAGTTCAAATAAAAAGGACTTAATTTT
>JAOXYI010378087.1:0-10058 GCA_028566495.1 Lithophaga antillarum
CAGAAAAGCCTTTAGACGCGGCAAGTGTTGCACCACCTATTCTAAAACTGTGACCTTTATAGTATTTGGCATCGAGGTTACAAAACTGTAAACAATTCCGAACAATTTTATCAAATGTTTTCCGATCAACGTTCTCGAGAGTCGATGTTATAAATAAGCATCCATCTTTTGAACCTCTCAGCTTTAAAAATGACAGTAAAGCTTGGACAGGACATATGGGAGAATTTGGTATTTTACTCACTGAAATAGATTGAGGACCGTGCCTACTACTGTGTTTGAAGTTCCGAAATTGGACATGCATGCCTATAGCTTGCCCAGCCTGGAAATCAAATTTAATGTCCTTAATCTGAACTACTTGATCTTTTGCCTCCGAGTTCGTTATAATTAGTTCTCCGACTCGAGCAAGGCTATAAAAAGCTAAAGTAAAAATTGAACTGTACATAATACGATCATACGTGTTTCGAGCTACAAACTTGAGGGAATAAACTAATTTTTCCAGTATACTTTCAGTTATTGGGAGACGGGTATCAAAGGAAGGCTTACTTTGTGATATACCCTTTATAACCTTACGGACAACAAAATGTTTCGTTGGATCCTCATAACCCAGTAGATTATGAAAAAAAGCAATTGCAGATAAGTGAGAAGCAATAGTAGCAGGTGATAAATTCTGATTGTGTGAATAAGACACATATAATGCCAAGGAAGAATACATAGCAGGAAAAGTACTTTGCAAATTTAAAACGTTCGAACAAAATTGTTGGTAACGTTTCCAAATACGTGTGTACAATCTATGAGAAGATGGCGCCAACGATGCCGTTAGTAAAGTTTCTAATGTATGAATAATTGATCCTGCCGCATCTCCTGAGGCACCGGAGTTGGTGAATTGCACGCACATGGAAACAACCTTTTGAACTTCCGAACCTGTAAACGAGAGAGTGAGTCAGCTAATTCATTGTAGTGGCCTGCAATGTGAGCGGCACGAAATTATATGTTGTAACGCAAACAAAGCAAAACCAATTTACGAATGAGTCGCATTATTATCTTATCTTTTGATGACTGTTTGTTGATAATGGCGACTAAAGCATGGTTGTCTGTAAAAAACCACACGCTATTATTCTGAAACAGATGACCCCATGTAGCTACTGATAAAACGATGGGATACAATTCTAATATAGCAATGTTAAGTTTATGACTGACGACAGTGTCTGTCCATTTCCCATAAAACCACGAATTTCCAAAAACTGCTCCAAAACCTAAGCCAGATGCGTACATAAATAACTCTAAGTTATCACTTGTTAACCAGGCTTCATTTAAGAAAAAAGTACAACCATTAAAAGTTTTCAAAAATTCATACCACATTTGCAGATCTGCTCTTGCCGCATTCGTTATCCTAACAAGATGAAAAGGTTGTTTCACTCCTATCGTGAGGTTAATGAGACGACGTAAAAAGGCTTTACCCGGGCGAATAACAGTAGTTGCAAACTGTAAAATTCCAATGAGTGACTGTAGTCTACGTAAAGTCACTTTTTTAGACTTTTTAAAAATATCAATTAATTCAAGAGCTTTGTCCAATTTATCACATGGTAGCCGCGATTCCATGACTGTGGTATCTAAAGTTATTCCCAGAAACGGTAATACTTGAGATGGGCCGAACGTTTTCTCCGGTGCCAGAGGTATTCCAATGAAATTACAAACATCATGAAATGCATTCATTTTCGCAATACAACAGATTTTGGTTGATTCAACAAACAGAAAATCATCTAAAACATGAACCATCGCAGTAGCATTTAGTTTTTTACAAGCAATCCATTCTAGTGCAGAACTCAACTCTTCAAAAATTCTGCAGCTTTCAGCTAATCCCATAGGGAGACAATTATCAAAATAGTATTTTTCTTTCCAAATAAAACCAAGAAGATGACGGTCATTTGGATGAATAGGTACAATTCTGAAGGCTGACTGAATGTCAGTTTTTCCCAAGTAAGTCAATCTACCCAATCTTTTTATGTGGTTTATTGCATCATTGATAGTAGAGTGCCTTACTGTACTATCCTGTTCAGATATACCATCATTGATGGAAAGACCTGATGGATAACTCAGGTGATGTATCAATCTGTATTCGCCAGGATTCTTTTTAGGTACGACCCCCAACGGACTAACATGAAACGTATCAAATGGAGGGGTATCAAAAGGCCCAGAAATTCGACCTGCATCTATCTCTTTTCGTAATTTAGATTCAACTACCTCTGGGAATGTTTTTGCTGAAGTCAAATTTTTACAACTATTTTGAAGAGTTGAGCCCTTAAAATGAATGTGAAAGCCATATTTAAAGCCTTGTACCAAATAATTTGTTTTTTGAACATCATAACCTTCTAAAATGCTATCTAGATTATCAGCGTTGATAGGGGTAACGATATCTGCCGGAGAAACAACGGGGTCGAAATGCGACCGGGTTGCTTTGTCTGTGTAACTGAAAGGAGGGGTTAAAGTGTTGTGTTGAAGGTACTTGAGGTCCATTGAATCTTGTAGTGTTGATATAATCTTGTCCCTGTGACTGAAAAGACTTTTTCTGACCTACAACATTGTGATTTTGTGGCATGGGATAACGAAACCCATTCATTCTATGGAAAGATTGGGGATTTGAACGTACCGGTTGCACAGGCTGATTAAAACGGATGGAGCTAGTACAAGCTGATGGTGGATGATTACCATAACAAAATGAACATTTATGTGTAAATTTACATCCATAACATGCCGAACCTGCTAAAAACTTAAAACAGAATCCACGTGGAAATGCATTAATGGGGGTTGAAACAGTCCTTTTGTACATGGCTTCTTGCCACAACTCCCACTCAACATTTTCCCAACGCATTCCTGAAGTTTGTGACATTAATCGCCTAAAGGAGGTGTCGTAATACTGCCAATCACCATTTTTATTGGCAAGATCACGCACCAAATTAGTGTATTTAAGAAGGGCTTCAAATTCCGTGGGGCTCCTCTGACAGTAAATAGCCGTAAAAATGTGGAAACTATTAGTCCACTGGTCGATGGACAAAACCCTAGATTTTGTTTTAGGTACCCACTGCACTACTGGTGACCCATTTTCAAATTTTTGAATGGCCATTTCAAATCCATTTTCATTTTCTTTTTGAGTAATATTACTAATATCTACAAACTGACCAGACCATATCTTTTCTTTCATTGATTTGCATACCATATCTGACAAACTAATGCTTGAAGACATAAATGGCTTTGAAGATGTGTCAACAGATAGTGCAGCTGATACTAAATCTACAGCAGATATTTGGTTAACAATAGAATTGTTACACGCACGTATTGCTTCTTGTGTTGTTGATGGCATGGACTCGGTAGAAATAACTGTAGGCAATCTAGTTGGCGAAGAAACTGAACAAATACTGGTTGGCGTATTGGAAATAGCAGCCACTCCTGAACTGCTCTCGGAATTGTCTTGTACAGTTTGTGGCATGTCATTCAGAACAGGATTTATGGTATTGTTTAAAGTTTCCTGTCTCCTTGCATCGTCAATGCCTTGTTTGTACGCATCTTTAATCATTGTACGGATGTCGGATAGCGGCACATTTACCGTGGAAGAATCATTCATGTTCTGATTGTTTGTATCCTTTTCTTGATTTACGTCCGATTCCATGACTGCATCATCGCTTATTTCATTGTTAATGTCCGGAGTTACATCATTATTGTTCCGAGAGGAAATCTTTCTTTTAGTCTTTGTAGATGAACGGTATGGAACGGATTTATGCAGTTTTGCAGCTTTCCTTGCTGGCGGCATGGCTGGTTTCTGACACAATTTAATGAAAAAGAAAATATAAGAAAGACTTAGATAAATTACTAATTTGACAAAAATATTGATTTTTATGATGATAACGCTTCATTTTCGTTACACAAAATCTATTGTAAATAAGGAATTCAATCAAGTCAGATAAAGTGTGTGTGTGTGTGTGTGTGTTATACGCATTTCCTGTAATGAAGGCAACATTAGCGTATGAAATAGTGCAAGCAGGTCAAATTTACTATGGAATTTACTACTGAGTAATGAAATCATAGAAAACATTCATAAATAAAACATAATCAGATAAAGTGTCGAAAAATAAATCATGCATCAGTTAAAACAAATTAATCGCTAACATGCACAGTAAAACATTTCATACTGCTGTGATGATGTAAAACACATACTGAAGGTACATAAAATATATAGCACAATAATTGTGATTAAAATGTGAGCTTCAGGATCGTTTTGTTTTGATTTGATCGTGTTATGCTACTTCATACCGAGACTGTAATACAGCTATGGCATTTGTGCCGAAAACACTCATAGACAAAACACGTATCTGCCAAAATGTGGGAATGCGGATTAAAATATATATTCTGAATATCATCATTTCATCATAGTCTAATAATAAAACATCATATACTATATAAAACACATATATACATACATAATATCATCATCTAAAATAATCAGTTCTCATCATATCAGGTTCTTTCAAGATCTAGTATTTGCAGATAAGAACTTGTTCAATGCAACATCATAACTATTGATTAAAAATCTCATTTAAATTACGAATGGCAAATAAAACACTGCCTTTGATTGATTTATAGAATGGCTTTTGATATTCAAAGTGAACCCCATCTGATTTGTATAGGTGAAAAATGTCATTCATTCGTTCGTGGTGCCAAAATTTACATTGCTTACGACCAGATAGGGCGTTATGGAGAATTTCGTTTGTTTGACAAACTCGTGTGTTGTATAAACCAACGGGAATGTCTCCTTTGAAATATCGTGTTTTACCCCGTCTTAATAATTCACTAACTATTACAAAATTAACACATTCTGTTTTTAATAAATCATCAACTAAATTCAAAATCTGATTTGCAACTATAATGGGGTACCCTAAGGGATGAGAAAGATCATTCCCGCCTATTTGCAGACATACAATATCAGGATACATATTATATATTAACTGTACATTTTGTAATAAGGAATTAACATGTCCGCCCGGGTAACCAATAAATGAAACATGATGATCAATAAAACCAAAATTTCTTGCATAATTAGTCGTCGAGCAGTAATGTTCTAAATTACGAATTAAGCTATGACCCAAAATAAGGGCACGATAACTACGGTTTTCCATTGCTTAACAATTTAAAATTAATTAAGAATTAACTTACGTACACAGTAATCGATGAATTAAAATAAAATTTCAATTTTGTTTTTCTTTTCCTTCCGCTAGTTCTGTCTTTAAACTTTTGGTCTGTACTCCTGGTAAGATGTCAGTTCTGTAAAAGTTCTGAAATTCTTCAATTTATCTTGAAAAGTAAATAGTAGTTTCCAAAGTTCTATATATTCCCGTAAGTGATGAATTAAACCAAATTTCCAATTCGTTCTCGTTTTTCTTCGATGCTGTAATTCCTACTAATATGACAGTACTAAATCTTCTTAAAAAATCCTGCACATTATCGTCAATATTTCCAATATTTTTACGGTTCGGTAATATCCGTACGAGTAAGAAAAATTAAGTATGAAATGAAACTATTCTTTGAAATATTTTTTGTAACTAAGTGTGATCAGTTAATGTCAAGAACTCTATAGTTCTATATCCGTTTGAATAAGAAAATTAAGAATAAAAACGAAACACTGGAAACTGTTACTTCTATTAAAATCACAATCCAGAAATATTTCTAAAATTAAGTGTAATCAGTTTTCGTTAAGAATTAGTTACATTTATAATGTATCGTTAAAACGCAAAGAGTGCGTATGAAAGAATTTCTTGCTTGTTTCGAATTTATACCAAGCTAAAACAAGTCGACCAACCGAATTCATTTTAATTTTAACAAAGAATGTAAGCACGAATTTCAAGACCGAATTTGGCGAGAACATTGGATCAGTTAGCTTGTGACATCAGACATCATATCTAAATATAAGACAACTTGCATCATCTATAACATATGAACATGAATAATATCTAAATATAAAGGCGGTTACATGCACAAAAATAGCGCTTGATTTCACAAGCCCTACATTTTCTATTGTGATGATGTTCAAGATTGAATACATTTTTTTCAATGTGACCATTTTCAAGATTAACTTAAAGATTTTTATGGTGGCGCTGCAATCACGCTACAGATGAATTTTTAAATTTACACACTGATGAAGCCTGTCTATCAGACGAAATATTTGTGCATTTATAGATTTTTAGTGATTATTTTGTTATGTATCCACTCTCATTGCATTTTGGTGTTGCTGTACAATATATATATAGAGAGAGAGACAGAGAGAGAGAGAGATGAAAAACAATTTAATTTGTTCGCCTAATTGGACAAATAACAGTGACTACAGTCTCTATAAACTTTGCTGGCAAGGCTGTCAGTGGAAACATATTCCTTTTTAGACAGAACATTAAAAAAAAAATCAACAAATTCATTTGTTCAATTTTCAGAGATCCTTGTTTTAGATATTACTTCTAATATTCTCTTCGTAGCACTCGGGATCATAAACATTTTTTTAGATGGATATGATGTTGAAAAGCAACAGCCTTTAAACATTATTTAAAAATACGTCTGACTCCGTCGACGATCGTCAGGGAAATAAATTGATAATATAGGTCATTAGCTCCTTAGATAGAATATTGATCTTTATACGTTTACCAGCTAGAGACTCCTATGGGAACCAACTGTGCCCCTCTGATCGCAGATTTATTTCTTTATTGCTATGAATCTCAGTACATGACTAAACTTCAGAAAAACAGATCTAAACATAATCTTTTTGAAAAGTTCAACTTCAGCTATAGATATCTTGACGACATCCTTATGGATAATAAACCCGATTTCCTTGCTTATGCTAAGAAAATTTATCCAAAAGAACTTCAGCTAAATAAAGCGAATGTCAGCAGTGATACTTGTCAGTGTCTTAGACTTAAACATTAAACTTTCTCAAGGAAAACTAACTACTCATGTATATGACAAAAGAGATGGTTTTTCTTTCCCGATTTTGGATGGTGATGTTCCGCTGACTCCCTCTTACGGAATTTACATTTTCCAATTAGTCCGGTTTGCACGTATTTGTACTAACGTGACGGATTTCAATGAACGCAACTGGTATTTCTCTGAAAAACTACTACATCAAGGTTATCGTTTCAATAAATTACTAAAAACATTTAGTAAATTTAACTACCGATATATAGATCTTATATCCTTTAATGCTGCCTGTAGGGATCTTATCAAAGAGGATATAAGTCAACCCATGTTTTACGGTAATCTACAAACTGAAAGTAAACAACTGACTTCAAATCGCACTAAACTTATAACATACTTAAAAAATCGAATTCGAAAAGGTTATGATTATCATGTTGTTGTTAAATCTTAAAAAAATGCATTTTTTGGTAAAGATATTGGCTACTTGATAAATTCTCTTGGATAATGCGTTCTGAAGCATATTTCAATATTGGAGTATGAAATGCATGCGCGACCAAAAAAATCTTCATACAATTTAACGCTTCTTATGCGTCCACTTTGTGGCAAAATATTTTCCTGGTTATACACACGTGTCAGTGTTAATTTTCATAAAATGTACATTTACGTAGGGACGTTTTCCTTTAGCCAAAGTGTAAAATTTACCTTAAGGTACCCTGCATTTTAAACCTCTGGAGCACAGAAATGACATGCAATTTGAAAAATCATCATCGTTTTATAAAGTAGGGATATGTAAATACATAATGAGAATACAATATAATTAGTACAGTAAAACTTTATTTTCAACAAAACCAGGGGGACAAAATGAGGCAAATTCGCAACCCGTCCTTTTAAGAGATAATACCTTCATAAAAATATAATTTTAACGTCTGAAAATTATAAAAACATATTTTATGTTTGCTCCCTGAGACTTTTATAATTTTATAACTTTTTTCTGTAGAAAATACGAACATGATGCTATTAGTAAGTAAAAGAGGCATCGTTTAATTATTAGAATAACATTTCTTGCTGTTTGAATTACAAATATGTTAGACAAACATTTTGTCTTATGGCATCTCTGACCTCTTACGTTTGTTATGCTTGCTTAAACATGTTATAGGGAAAATACAGACGTACAACGCGAAGGTCTTTAATATTGATTACAGTACATCTTTTATCATTTTAAAAGATACTTTATTAAACCTTGTTTAATCTCCAAATTTGACCTTCGTTGGCAATTAACGTTTTCTGTCCGTTAAAGTCAAATTTATATATTAAGTTGAAAAAGACGAGAAGATTTAAATCATCGACAAAATAACTTAAACGTGTACAATAAGATATTATGAAAATATATAAATAATGACTGACTTCATCCATTTTCATGTTTTTGAAATACCATGAAAATAAATAAAATAAATAGACAGAAGTATAATTCAGCAAATGTTTTTAATAACAATTTCGTTATTTTAAAAATGATTTGTGATACCTTTGAAAATGCAAATGTTATAAATTAGCTCTTTGAATTTCAGAAGAAGGGACAGAATTTACTTGTATCACACACGCCTTCGATTTGAAAAAAAAGACTACCTTTATTCACCTAATGATTTGTTTGCTTCTAGTAGTTGCGGTTAAGTAAATAAAGTTTAACTTTCTGCAAATAATTAAAATATTTGTCGAAAGAAACGAAATTTCTGGTTTAATTAAATTAATATTATTCAGTAGGATAATAATGGATGCTCCTTAGAATATCCGACACACAATTATCAAAAAATCATTCAACAAAAAATTCCGATGTTTGAATTTATTGACATCCGAAGAATTCTATACGTAAACAGTATATATTATAGTAGGTCATCCTTTTATTAAATATTTGATGAAGAACATGGCCTGTTAAAAGTTTAAAGGTAAGACAGTAAGGACTTTTTTTTTTAAATATTATTAAGTTTATTTTCCTTTTTTATGGTTGATTATATCGGATTAAAACGTTTATTTCTGACTTTATATTAATAATTTGTAATGCTGAACATTGCTTACAGTCAAGAGAGAACGATAAATTGTACGAATTGGACGAAATGTTAACTAATGTCCACAGTAAAATAATTTGCAAATCGAATTTATCCTGCAATTATAGGTGTAACATTGACTGAATAAAGCCTGTCAAATAAATGTTTGTTTTACTCATATAGTAACATATTAAAGCCTCCCGCAAATTGCTACGGACATGGTAATTTATCAGTTTAATTAAATTCACTTCTAATTTTCGACTGTCGTAAACTTACTTGAACTCTAACAGGGCAATTTTGTCAGTTTTAGTTAACTGGCTAGAATTGATTGCAGATTGTCAGGCCATTTGCCAATTTTCTTTGACATCGTGTAAATGACGATATGACGTCTACCGTCTCTTGTAGAATTGAAAATTTGGGCTATTCCATTGATGAGATATTTAACTGAATCATGGATGTAGTTTTTGATACGGAGAGATATAATCTAATGGCAAGCAAACCATTTTAACTAAACTGACAAACTCGTTCTTTATTCTGAGACAAGTGATCGACCTTAATAGCATCATTCTTTCCATTGTATCCGGTTTCCAGCGTCGTCAAGAGCCCCGAAAATAAATATGTGTTTATTTTTTCTTGTGTTTGATCATAGTGTAAGTATGTGTATTATGAAAATGAATTTTTAGTTTCGAGGTTAAGACTGTATTTCTCGTAACATGAAGTCTAAATCACACATTCCCTGACATTTCTAACACTCCCGGAACGATATGGAAACCTTAAGTTTTTATTATAACTGAAAGTGACCTCATTACTAGAATCTTTTTAACGCTATTTAAATTCAACAATAAAGTTTCGTTGCGTCACAAGAAGAAAACATTGAGTCACGAAGTTAGAAAAATAATTAGATGTACATTTGTAGTTAATTGAATAAAACTGACAAAAATACTGTTTTATGTTTAATTTGCCCCCGAGGGTTTCCAGGGTATAGAAATAGGATTCGGGTTCTCCACCTTGCGGGGTACGACCCCTCCTAAACGGAATGTCCGCCGGTTGTGCGGGATCATAAATACACAA
>JAOXYI010378198.1:0-10057 GCA_028566495.1 Lithophaga antillarum
TGTATCCCAGGATTCATCGCGTTTTAACAGGATGCACAATATACAAGTTTACCATTTTGTAATATATTTAATTACTAATTAGTTATTTAGTTTTTCGTGGTTTGCCAAAATTTTAGGTGACCACATTCATTTAGTTATGTACTTATCCATCTATAAATGAATAATAAGGCTGTGGCCAAATACTGCCAAACCATCGATTCTTGTGATTATTACGCATCTTAAATAACCTATATAAAAATTAAGACACAATGTTTATCCTGTGTTTATTCTATATGAGACATAAAGTCATGAATTAAGTGTATTTCAGGGGTCTTGTTTTCCGACCAGAATACAGGAAGGTTGCTGACATTGTTAGTCTCTTTGCCAGTTGTCCAAATCTTCTTATCACAGCAACATCCACTGAAAAGATCCAAGATGACTTATATTCACTCCTTGCATTAAATGATGACACAAAAGTAGTTGCTGTTGTTCCTGACAGGAATTGCATACAATTATGTAGATATCAAGAATTTTTAACAATATGTAGTTCACTAGCCCATTACTGCTAGATAGACACATGTAAGCCCTGATTACCTAAGTATGGTGATATGTAGAAAAAACGTTCCAGTAATTAATACTACAGTGTACTGGTATATATGTGATAAAGTTTGTTAGTTACAGGCCTATGCGAGTACGGAACGGTCCTGATTTCATCCACCAACAAACTGGACCATGAAAATAATATTCAAATAATGAAAAAGAAACATCAAACTGTGAAAAAAGCTCATCAGTTAATCGTATACAAAACTAGTTATTATAGTATTATATTATATTATAATATTATAGAGTTATTGCATGAATATTGGCGAATATTGTCCCAAGCAGAATATCATATTGCACGAGCTTGTAAGTGCAATTAATATTTTGTGAGGGATAATATTTACCAATATTCATGCAAAATCCCTTTTATTGTATAGCAAAATCTTTGAAATGCATAAAACTACGATTTTCATCATTGATGACATCATGATTTTGAACCGATATTGCACTAGTGCGACATTATATCGAAGAATATGATTGATTGATTGATGGATTCTTTACGCCACCTCAGCACATACCGGCTATATCGTGGCGCGAACTAAGATTTAATAACAACAACAAAAAGGCGCATTATGTAAAAAAAAAAGGGACAAAAAATCCATAAACGTTAAAACTAAATTGCTAAAACAAATACGTCATATCAGGTTTATAAATAAAAAACTAAAACTACAAATAATAAAAAGAAAAACCATAAAATTCAAATTTGGAACATTATATTTTACTATACATATGAATATCTTTTAAAAACTGGACAATTGTAGTGCCTGGAACGTTTTTAAACAGATCAGATATATTTTCAACATTAAAGTATTTATTCCGTATATCCATTAACGATTTTCATATATTATATTAGTTTTACGAATAAAAGGTTGTATTTTATGAAGTTTATTATCGATCTGCTTGTCCCAAGCGTTTTGCCACAATTTAAAAACATATTCCCGAATATAAGGTTTAATATCCGTATATGGGAATGGACAATTTGATACACTGTCATTTAAGGCATTCTTTGCTTCTTGGTCGACAACTGTGTTACCATGGATACCAACATGACTTGGTACCCACAGAAAAACAACTTGT
Source organism: Lithophaga antillarum (assembly GCA_028566495.1). NCBI lineage: Eukaryota > Metazoa > Mollusca > Bivalvia > Mytilida > Mytilidae > Lithophaga > Lithophaga antillarum. The sequence goes on from JAOXYI010378198.1 coordinate 1,657, forward strand.
TTATGCAAAATGTTTAAATTTCTGATTACATGGAGAATTTTCAAAATTAAAGGATTGTTTTCTTTTGAGTTCTCAATCGCCAAAAGGCAAGAAAGAGAGTCAGAACATATAATAAATTTTGTTTTATCTGACGAAGCAATAAACTGTAGAGCAAGTATTATTGCTCTAGCCTCAGCTGTGAAGACGGAAGTAAAAGGAGGAAGACATAGAGTGGCAACTCGCTGTTCGAAGACAGCTGCAGAAGTAACACTATTGCCATCCTTAGAGCCATCTGTGTAAACTGTAGAATATTCCTGCTTTTTAGATTTAATCTCAGTAACATGCTGCTTGATAACAAGTGGATTTGTTTCTGACTTCTTGTGTTTTCTAAGATCGTAGATAATTTCGGGTTTTGGAAGTTCCCACGGAGGGGATTTCGAAATTTCAACAGGGGAAATCAATCTAAATCTATATTCAAAGCTGTGAGGTGTGGTTTGATGCGAATTCCAAATGAGGGAATTTTATTTTGATGTTTTTCAAAAATGTCTTCATGTAACGGACGAAAAACACAGTTGTAAGCAGGGTTTGAAGTATAAGCTTTAATTTTAGAAGCATACTGAAGACCAAGTTTAATGCGTCTATTTTCAAGGGATATTTCTTCAGCCTCCACGTACAAACTTTCCACTGGTGTCTTGAATGCGCCTAAACATAGGCGAAGGCCTTGATGATGAACAGTGTCGAGAATTTTTAAATACGCCTTTCGGAGAGAGAGAGAGAGAAGGCAAGAGCCTGGGATAATGACAGATGTGTTCAATGGGATAATATGGAAAAATTTTCAACAAGAAGACAAAAACAACTTTTTAAAAAGTGAAAGCAATTATGGCATGTTAAATCTCGATTGGTTTCTGCCCGATGAACATGTAAAATATTCCGTAGGTGTTATGTATGCAGTTGTATTGAATTTGCCGAGGGAAGAAAGGTTCAAACTGAAAAACGTTATTTTGCAGGGGATTATACCCGATATTGGCGGAGAACCCCCAGTGCAGACATTCGTAACACCTCTCGTTGATGAGTTGAAAGTTGCATGGAACACAGGCTTCGAGATAACTTCTCATGAAAGTCCAAAGAGGAAATTAAAATATAAGCTTGCACTAATATGTGTAGGTTGTGACGTCCCAGCTACTAGAAAACTTTGTGGTTTTCTTTGGACACGGGGAAAGATTATGTTGCCCAAAATATATGAAAGTGTTTCCAGGGGTTTTGATACTGAGAACTGGATCGCAAGAGATCTAACAGAACACAGAAGAAACCTAACACGGATCCAACAGGCAAGAACTCAAACAGACAGGGACAGATTGGAAAGTTTATATGGAACTAGATGCTCTACATTATGCGATCTCGATTATATTGATCCAGATCGAATGTCCATTATTAACCCTATGCACAACCTCAATCAGGGCACCGCTAAAAGGATGATAAAAATTTGGACAGAATTAGGCATTTTAAATGCAGAGCAACTTAAAAATATACAAGACAAGAGTTGATTCAGTCGACACAGCTAGCAACATTGGAGCAATTCCGAGAAAAATTGTTCATCTTTTGGAGTTTCACTGCCGACCAGTGGAAAAACTGGACAAATATTTTCTCAGTATTTGCTCTTGTTAATATAATTCCAACAAAACACTCGGAAATTTGGCTTAATTTTGTCCTAGCAGGTAACTTGATATCAACAAAAGTCATCCATGAAGCTGACATTAGGAAATTCGAGTCCTAAATGAAGAAATTTTGCACAGAATTTGAAAAGGAATATGGAGATGGTAAGGTCACTCCAAGCATTCACCTGCATTGTCACTTAGCAGATTGCATCAGAGATTATGGTCCTGTATATTCATTTTGGTTGTTCAGTTTCGAACGGTACAACGGTCACCTGGGATCTTTACCAAATAACAGCAGGTCTATTGAATTACAAATAATGCGAAGATTCAACCGTGATTCTTTCATCAATTCAATCGAAACACCTACTGAGTATAAACATATTTTTGGCAAACACTTTCACAGATGGAACTCGGGAAATAGCTGAAATTAAATGTACAGGTGGAGACGTTCTTCGAGTCATGTATTTGGCCAAAAGGAGTGCTCCTACTGAAAATCAAGATTGGGCAAACGTATCAGCATACCATTACACTAAAGCCTCGTAGCTGTTCTTTCAGATGAAGAACATATTGTACTGAAGGAAATGTACAGGAAGATATACCCCCTACTACAAGACATGATAGTTCCAAATTCATGTAGGCGATGTAATGTTGTGTTTTTGGGTAAAGAGGTATATGGTTCGAGTCATTCTAGACATAAGCGATCATCCTTTGTTATGGCCTATTGGAATAAACCAAACGGAAACATCATCGACGAGGTTGGAGCGGGGGAGCTTATACCGGGTATTGTTGAAAATACATCGTCCGTAACTTGATTGTAGGTTAAGAAAGCAGAATTCATTTGCTTGCAAAATTGAAATGGTTGATGCCGTTACAAAACCGATTAAGACATTACTGCGGAAAACCAGTTGAAGCTTGGAGTTCAGACTTATATGAAGTTCGTGGCCCATCAGCGTTTATGCCAATTCAAAGAATTTATTGCAAGTACGTTCGTGCGGATGGCAAAATATCGAACAAATCAGTCTCGTTTATTTGTCCTTTAACAAGAGGCATGGATGTTTAAGAATTACTTTTACATTTAGTCCAACCATTTTATTTGCTTTCATTTGTCTTATTTGTAAATTGGTTGATTGATTGTTGTTTAACGTCCAGCGAGCAATATTTCAGCTATGTTCAGGATGAGAACAAATTAATCAATACTCAATAATTAAACGGGGATGGAACAGACCATTGGGCGGGAAATTTTGACTGCCACTCGAAAGCGAGGACACAGTGGGTAGGGGCGGGAAATTTAGCCTTGCAACTGGCCTCTTACGGACCGCTCACGAAGAGCTGTTACAAGGGTTCTTTAACGTGCAGAGCGTGGCATCTCCCAACACGGGACCCCGGATTTTACGTCCCCATCCAACGGACGTTGGTTGTGTATTTATGACCCCGCACAACCGGCGGATATTCTGTTTAGAAGGGGTTGTACCTAGATACGATAACGTAGCCCCTCCATCAACACGTGTCTCGTCGGGGACACGTCGTAGAAAGGGTTAGATTATTCGAACTAGGGTTGTACCCTGCAAGGTGGAGAACCTGGGCCCTATTTCTATACCCCGGAAACCCTCGGGGTGGGAGGTGGGGGGGAGGGTGCGGAATGTTTTGGACTCCGTAATAAAAAAACTTTTTACAGCATATTTTGACTATGTGTATTAATTCTTGACATTTGAACGGAACCGACTGCTTAATTTCAAATATTCTCTACTGAGGTAGGGCCATCTTTGAGCTATATTTTGTATTAGAAACTATTGTTTGAAATTGACAATATTAAAACATGTATACAGCTGTGAGACTATGTAAAAATCAGTCAAAACTGCACACCATGTATCACATGAAAGATATTTGAACGGTATCTTTATTTGATTGAATGCCGGACATAGCAAGCACAGAGATAAAGCTAAATGCTGTTAATAAAAAGGGTAATTTTAAAGAATAAATTCAAAGGGAATCATAAAAGATGAGACTTACATCAAATGCTTCATTCAGACGTAAAGTTACGTTTGATTTTTGGCAAACATTTGTTTGGGATAAATTTAAAAAAAAAAAAAAAAAGAAAAGGTAAAAAATCAGATGACGTAGCTGTTTCGTCTGCCTCAATGTTAGTTACCGTCCTGGTAATCATTTGTGAAATTATGAAGACCCTTTTTTCTGCCTACCGTCATCATATGGGAGGATACAAAGATACACTGTCACAAATCTTCTGTCTGAACAGTCTACTGTGATCCAACCCTTTCCTCTGGTTTGGTTAATGTCCATTTCACTGGTATGAACTGATGTAATATTCAAGTTCTTTCAAACCTGATTTACTCATTTCAGTACCTCAAACAACAGTATAGGTAAAGATAACAAAAACAGAGGAGCCATAAAAAGAGGGGACACCCATGACTTCAGGGCAAGAATCATGTAATAAGAGGAAAGAAAAAGCATAACACTTCATTTTTGGAAGTCAAAATTGCATTGTATCACTGAAAAGATTTTGCTATGACAAAATGTACTTTTCATATATTCATTCTTACTCCATTGATGAATATGTAGGTTTCAAGAGTTATGCCCTTGAAAATGTGAAAAAAATCTTGAAATCTGGGATTTCTGGATGATAACTTGAATACCGTTCAAGGGTTTGAAATATACTTTTACATATTTATTACTTATGGTGAAATACAGGTTAAGTTTGATTTTGAATATGATTGCTTGTACGGTTCAAGAGTTATGACCCTTGAAAATTTGAGTCTCAAATTTGCTCTACATGTATACCATCTTTTGTGGAGTTCGGGGAGCATATGTCGGTTCTACTGACTTTTTCCCTGTGTTTTAACTCTTCCATTTTTATTTCACTGCGAAATTATGGTATTTTATAATCCTTTATATAATTAATAAGGTTAGCTTGATAACATCTGTTTTAATGTTCTTAACTTTGTAGGTCAAGGCTGACAAGTCTACAGTAGATGCATTTAGAGCCTCATTATCAAAATTAGGTGATGTTTATGTTAACGATGCTTTTGGTACAGCCCACAGAGCACATAGGTAGGAATTTGTTTAATGTTATTTGTCGTATGTTACTGTAAATGTGGAAATGTTTGCTTAGGGTAATTTCGTTTATTTCGGATTTGCCAGAGATGCATGAAAATTACCCACATGAATACTTTGAAAAGCAGGGATGGTACGTTGATTATTACTGATTGTGCAAAAATTACATCAAAGCAAAATATTGAAATTTTGAAATTGTAAAATTTACCACCTGTGAAAGTAATCATATACAGTATGATAGTTACAGATATTACCATCCACAGAGTTTTTCAAAAACTGTCCAACCTATCAGATTTGATCTGTAGGAGCATCAAAAATTGTTACTTAGTTGGACCTGGTATCCGATAGGAATTTTTAGAAGTGATGCAGACATGCAGTTTCCTGAGTCATCTGCTTTCAACATTTTATTTTCATTAACAGTTATGTTAAACATATGTTTTTCATGATCAGCCATCATACATGTGAACATCAATTTGATGAAATAAAATGTCTAACTAAAAATCAGTAATGCTTGTGACCTGAACTTCACAATCACCAAAACATGCAAGACAGTAATGGTTAATAAAATATCAGGCCTGAAAGTAACTTTTCTTTTTGTGAGTCCTTTATTGTATGCAAGCTTGTTTCAGTAGAGAGCTTTCAGATTTGCGTCCTTCCAGTGAAATTCTTTTGGGTAGTTGGATGTTTTATTATTGCTAGTCATTGTAAGAAGTCAGCAACAAAACGTGCCGATTTTACACTGGTAGTGGCAACATTATTAGGAGATTTCATTACTATTAAAGTAGGCTGTGTTGTCGTCAGAGTCATTGTCTTTAATCTGAGAACTAGGTAAATCAAGCCATGTGTGAAAATGATTGCATGGTGCCAGTATCAGTGACAACAATATTCAGATGCAAAAAAAAATGGAAATGTCTTGGAATTGACTAAATATGAACACAAGTCAGCAAGAAAATGAAGCAAAATAATTTTTTGTGAATATGACATTCATATTTTTTTTATCTTTCACATTCATATATTTTTGTTTATCTTTCACAAGCTGTGGAATGTGATGTTTGGTCACTAAGGTCAAATTAACATGTGATGTTTGGTTAATAAGGTCAAATTAACATGTGATGTTTGGTTACTAAGGTCAAATTAACATGTGATGTTTGGTCACTAAGGTCAAATTAATATGTGATTTTTGGTTACTAAGGTCAAATTAACATGTGATGTTTCGTTACTAAGGTCAAATTAACATGTGATGTTTGGTTACTAAGGTCAAATTAACATGTGATTTTTGAACTTTTAGTTTCGAGCACCTCTGATGATTCATAATTTGTTTTAAATGTGCATATAGTACATAAAATTAACTTTGGTATCTTGTGATAATCATGTATTACTTAAGTCAAATCAGTAATAGCTGAATTAAAAAGAACATATTTTAAGCTCAAAAACTTAGCAATTTATAATTGGGTACAGGTTAATCTTGTTAAAACTAAAACCCCTCCCTGAAATAGCTTTACAATGTACATTAAATTTGAATTTAAGTTTATTGAATTTATATTAATAATTCTTTATCTATAAAATGACTATGGCCACCAAAAAAAGGTTCTATGGTGGACCAGTGACAGACACACAAAAAAAAAATTCAAAAATTCTGCATCCAGGTGATGTGATAAACAGTTTGTGACAAGTCATATTGAGGATCTAGGAGCCAGTCAGTAATTAAGCTTTATACGAACACTTTATGTGAACAATATGTTGATATTTAGAATATCTTCCTGAAAAATGAGAATACACTGTAAAGGGAAGTCAAATTTGAAAACAGACCCTCTTGTGTCATATGGTAAAAGCATTGAACAATTATGTATCTGCTCATCCTTTCCTTCAAAAGTAGAACCAGAAAGAATCTTGGCAGGACCAGTGGAATGAAAGTGCTCAGTAGTCCAGGGCCACTGAACTCCAAAAATATTTTTTAACCTCTGATATATATATATTTGTCAAACAGAAAATGTATCAGTTTTTGTCTTGTCTTCAGTGACTACATCTATTGCTTTTCCGACGGAGGCAGCTACGGAGTAAACTTTTATTAAAAGATGTATGTCTCAGGAACTGCTTTACCTAGGTCACCAAAATTTGGTCCATAGATACCTTATGAGTACTTGTCAGTCAGCCACATATCACATGACCTTGACCTCTGTCATGGTTCAGTGAGCAATGTCAAGTTTTTGCGATTAGGTCAGTTTCTAGGTAACCATTCATGATAGGTCAACTGTATTTGGTGTATGAATTGATCTGAATGGGTACATATCAGTTTGACATGTATCACCTGTCCTTGACCTTATTGTCACAGTCTAGTGAGCAGTGTGAAGTTTTTGTGATTAGATCAGTTTCTAGGTAACCACTCATAACAGGTCAACTATATTTGGTATATGAATTGATCGTAATGACTAATGTGAGTTTGACATGTTTAACCTGTCCTTGACCTCATTAATGTCATGATCTAGTGAGCAATGTCAAGTTTTTGTGAAAAGGTCAGTTTCTAGGTAATCACTCGTGATAGGTCAACTATATTTGGTACATGAATTAATCTTAATGGGTACGTGTCATTCTGACATGTGTCACCTGTCCTTGACCTCATTGTCACAGTCCACTTAGCAGTGATACATTTTTATGACTAGTTCAGCTATATTTGGTATATGAATTGATCTTAAAGGTTACATGTCAGTCTGACATGTGTCACCTGTCCACGACTTCATTGTCAACGTTCAGCAATCAGTGTCAAGTTTTTGCGATTACGTCATTTTCTAGGTAACCACTTATGATAGATCAACTATATTTGGTATATGAATTGACCTGGCCCATTTAGCAATGTCAAGTTTTTAGCTCATCTGAAGTGTCAGTTGAGCTATTGCCATCACTTGGCGTCCAACGTCGTCCAGTGTTAGCTTTTCACATTTCAATCTTCTTCTCTGAAACCACTTTGCCAAATGGAACTAAAGTTGGTAGGAATGTTCCTTGGATGGTTCTCTACATAATTTGTAACTTTAAGACCGATCGGAAATTCAAGATGGATGCCAGGGTTGATTATGTATTCTGATTGGCTAAAATTTCAAAGAGCTTCTTGTCAGAAACTACATGGCCAATGGAACTGTAACTGTTCATGAATGATCATTGGATGGTCCTCTACCAAGATTATAATTTTCATGCCGATTGGAAGTCCAAGATGGCCACCACCGCAGGACATAGTTTAACATAGGACCCTACGGGAAAAACAGTCAAAAATCTACTTCTCAGAAACAACAAAGACAATTAAACCAAAACTATTCATGAATGATTATTGGATGATCCTCTACCAAGTTCGTAATTTTTATGCCGATTGGATGTCCAAGATGGCCGCCACCACAGGACATAGTTTAGCATAGGACCCTATGGGAAAAAACATTCTGAGATCTTCCTTTTATAAAAATAAAAAGACAATTAAACCAAAACTGTTCATGAATGATGATTGGATGATCCTCTACCAAATTTTTTATTTTCATGCCGATGTGAAATCCATGATGGCCCGCCACCGCAGGACATAGTTTAACGTAGGACTCTAAGGGAAAAACAATCGAAAATATTCTTCTCAGAAACAACGTTCTGATTAGGTCAATTTATTGGTAACCACTCATAACAGATCAACTGTATTTGCTATATGAATTGATCTTTATAGGCAC
>JAOXYI010378309.1:0-10057 GCA_028566495.1 Lithophaga antillarum
AAATGCCTTGTAAGAACTCTCATTTTTGGGTTGACTTTGTAGGTGTATGTATTTAGTAGTATGAGCTTTGACGAGTGCAAATGTAGGCACTTTTTCATTTAAAATTGAGTTATGCCATTTGAAATGTGAAATAGCAGATGATTGTCATTTAAGCACTCTCATTTTTGCAAGCAATGATAGAGTGACTTAAAATTTTGCTAGTGAACGTATCTTATTGAGATGTTGGACAGAACTGAAAAATGATTATTTTTTTTTTCATTTCGTACTGTATGCCACTAAGAATGTAAAAAATTGAACATAATTCTCTCTTAAACATGTCCGCTTAAAAAATCAGTAGATTTGCATCGGAGCTGCGATTACATTTGTAACAACACTGATTTTTTGTATTCTTAGTTTTAATTTCAGATGCGGAAACTGTTGATGGATTGACATGCGTTTTTGCCGAATTTGCAAAATCATGATAATCATTGAACGCACATGTGCATTCTATTTTTGTCATTAATTATATCATTTATTGAAAATAATCATGTGTATGCGTAACTACCGAAAAGGTCGAAATCTCCAGAATATTACCCCTCTCCCTTGAATAATGAACTTAATTGCAGGAGATGCACAAATGTATCAGTTTATAAAATCGAATTGGTATCTAATCATGAATATTTTCTGTTTGTTTGAACATATGCATTACTTCGTTTTAACAATTATGCTGACAATTGCTACTAATAATTATATGTGCAAAAAGTAAACTTTTTTGGACCCGCGAGAGATTCGTTCGTTCGTTCTTCCTCCCTCTTTTTCTTCAAGTCTTACATAAACTGAACTATTAACCAACCGCTTTCAATATTATCAACTGCAAGATACAACATGTACAAGGTGTTTAATGTCTATACTTTCAGGTATTTTCAGTTCGTAACTTGACCCAAACATAACTCATGAAAAATCAACATATTACTTATATCTAGACAAATCCAGATAAATTTGAAAGTTTATTGGAATATTTGTCTTTTTATCTGATGTGCACTTGTATTACGTTTTAGTCTTGCTTAAAAAAAATTGTGCTCGAAAACGAGTAAGCAATGTGTAATCCTGAATTGCAAATTATTCCAAAAGATCTTTTATGAATTAGGACATTTTCTTGATCTTTTTTGTAATCTGTCTTCAAAATTACTTCTTTCTGATACATTTCCTTTAGCATATGAATCTTTTTAATAAGAAAATTTGGCATTCATTTAAACTTGTTAAAATTCCCAAATGGTCAAAATGCCTTCCCGAATCAACCAAAGGGAGTGGATCCAGAAAGTGCATATTTCAACCCTAAAAGTAAAGCGTATTACAGATAGGTGCAGACCTAATTCTCTCAAAGTTAATATGAACCTGTCGTAACGACTGCTCTGCAACTTAACTTGATGACAGGAGAGCTGTCGTCCTGACAGTTTGAAGCGTAGGGTAGACGATAGGACAAAACGAAGTTAACTTCGAAGTCCGTCAACTCCGGTCAGGAGGACAGTTCCAACTGACCTGTCAGGAAGACAGCTTCCTTAACCTGTCAGATCACATTCGATAAAACGCTACGAACAATCAAATAAAGTCAATTAAATGATAAAATGGCTAACTAATGACCATTAGCCTAACACCGCTGTCGTGGGTTCTGTTCACCCTGATTTATGTGTTAAGGTGAGACGTTACTAAATGACGTTACGCCAAGGATTTTATCAGTGGCAATTCGAGGCTGATGCGATAATGTGTGATTTTAACCGGATAATACCAGACTTCCTGACAAAAGCTGTCGTCCTGACCGGTTGTCTGGACAAATGCAACTTAACTTTGGGCAGACTTGGCGTCAAAATCGAAGTTAAATAGGACCAGACTTCCTGACAATCAACTGTCCTATGTTAACTTGCAAGTTAACACGAAACTGACCATTACGACGGGTTCCATGTTAAATAGGAAGAGCGGTTAGGTCTCCACCTATCTATATATTAAAATACAACAAATGTTTCTGATGTCTTAATGTATTCACATTAATGTACAAAACAAACTATGAATTTATTTCCCACCTGTTATAGGTAATATAGGTAAATAACTTTCATAAGCAATGTCAAGTTTCATTTTTACCCAAATAAACACTTTTCTGCATTTTGTGATCTAATTTGCTATATAAAATAATGGCCATAACTCTCAACCATAATTGTTTTAGTATAGTAAAAGACACATCTTAATCAGATTGATATTTTTACAGAAATATATTTTGGGTTGACGGATGTGACCGATATGCTCTAGAAAAAAAAACGCGTAATTTTTTTTTTCTTTTCTTTCGTTAAAAAAAGCCCAATATTATGATGTTATAATGATTTCTCTAATGTTGTCGTGTATAAAAATATCGTTTAAGTTCATAACGGCTCCAAGTTAACTTTTTTTTTTCAGTAAGTTATTGAGGATTGATTGAACAATTCGTTGTACAAAGTTGTTGCCATTTAAGACCCTTTCTGAACCTACTCCTTTTAAAAATCAAAAAGTGGGCCTTAGCTTGCTGACGGACATATTTCGATCATACATCAAGTTTATGCAAGCAAATCGACAATTTTTTTTTCTATCAAATTAATATACGATGATAATATTTATGTTAAAAAGGTTCCAAATGAATGGTTTTAAACTTTAAGATTTTGTCACAATTGACAATATTAGAATTTCAGACCTGTCTTAAAACTCCTCATTTAAAGTTTATTTTGAATCACTCTCTGACATTTATACATTACTGTTGTCTAGAGGAGTTATGTGCTTTGAAATTTCAAGACAGTGATTGTTAGTTCATTTTCGAATAACTACACTGACTTTTTTTTTTCGCTCAACTTAGTTTTCATTTAATGCTGAAAGGTTTTTAAAGTGGTATCTAAATTTATGATGCTGTAATCGTCAAAATGACTCCCCGATCATCAAAAAGCTCACTACTTCTACAAATTTTCTTCTCTCAATAATTTTCGGTTATGTTTGCTGAGGTTGCATTAAATTCTTGTTTGTCCATTTCGTTTTATTTTTAGGAAAAAATGTATGCCGCCTATAAATAACATTTATCAACCCAAGTTAAAATAAATTGCGTCTAAATTCAAGATTAAGATTTTTCCGTTATGCAATATTCACATGCACCGAAAGTTCTCAGAAACTAGGAATGCTCATTCACAGTAATTATAGTATATACTCTACTTAAGCGTTTATCTTGATATCTTTACAGGATCCTATAAGAGAAATCTCAAAACTTGCTTATTTTTTGGGAATGGATGAAATTTAGGATTATTTCAGGAAATTGCTGAAAAATGTAAATTCGCAAATTTGAAAAAAGCTGACGAAGAAAAGGCAGCCGCATTCGGAGCTCCGAAAGATTACCTTGATTTCATGTACAGAAAGGGTAAATATTCAGAGAATAAAAAAATACCGTAATATTTTCAGTCTTGTTAATCTTTGACATAAATAATTTTTCTGCATAATCAACCACTGACATTCACACAACTCTGCAGAACGTAACAGATTTTGTGGAAATGTACGGAAACAGTTGATAATCTTGAAGAAATTAATCCGAGTTTCATATTTTCATGTTTTTCACATTTTATATGCGTATTTTTTCATGTCAAATTTTCTAATTTTAAACTACCTTAAAACATTTAACACAACTCATTTGAACATATGTGAAAAAAGGCATCTTGATCTTCCAAATTTCCAAGTAAATCGAACCTGGAAACATATTGTAAGTTTATTCTATCCGGTCATTTATGAGCTACTGAACAACATAAATATGGTGTTTTCCACTTATTTTCGCTCCAAAGGAACGGGGGTAACTGCCTCTGTAAAAGTGCACATACTGTGCCGAAAAATTTAAGTCTACTTATTGGGCTGATTTATACAAACATGGGTATACATATTAGATTAAACATATAAATTGGGTAATGAAATCACTTTAATATATTATACAATGACATTTATAGAAATATGGTTTATTTTCTCAGTGTAGGTCAGTTTTCAAGGCTACCGTAGTAGACTTCTACCAAACATTCCAAGTACTTTACATTCCCTCCCATTTCCACATATTCTGTCATCATAAGAAAATAAAGATACCTTTACAGAATGAGAAGAATACCGAAGTTCATAAGTCATACATATCCATAGGATCAGACATTACTGTTATCAACGAAGGAACAAATACAAAACATAAACGTGGAAGCAACACAAAGACACAACACTGAAAATTACATTTCGGACAATACGAACTTCCACAACAACCGGGAGTGACATCAGCCGATCTGGAAGAATAAGAATGTGACAACCGTCGTGTATTGTGAGACGACACCAACATCGGTTTTACTTTGTTGGACACCATGCCACTTAAAAAGTACATTTAATATAAGATAACAACTCCCTACAAACAGATGGGAGTACACTACGAACCGAACATCGTTTTTATCTGGTGTTCTGGAAGGGTAAGCTCGATTTTGGAAAATGGATGAGCCCAAGCCTTTAATTGTGATATATATACACGTAATTAAGTATTCTTAAAATGATTTATGAAAATAAAACTAGTTAAAAGTCAAGTTAATAAGTAATAAAACCATATTAAGCCATCCGAGAAGTAAGAAGTCGCAAAACAGGCATCATCTCAATGATACTGTACGAGCCCATTAATGAATTGTTATCAGAAGACTTCAAATAATACAATAAAATCTGCTTAGGACCATGGCCTGGAACTGGTTGTACATAAGGATATTTAGTTTCACCAAATTAACTTTATTAATTGTCTGTGATTTCCGTGTGAGGCAGATAAAATTATATCTTTCCATAATTGAAATATGAATAAACGGGTAAACGAAAAGTACGAGAGACACCGTATTATTTATTGGACTGGATATATCTCTACGCAGAACAAGAAATTATTTCAGTGCTAAAATTGCGTTTAAAAACAAGAAAAATTCATCTTTTCATAAAGCTCTATACAGTGATTGGTTTGGAACACTCAGTTTTATTATTATTCTATTTTCGTCTTGAACGACTTAGTATTTCGAGTGCTCAAGGGACTATCTGGAGATCAGGACTTAGCATCTGGAGCGTAGTAAATAGCCTTTATATGACAATCATTCATTTCATTATGAGGTTTGTGTAAAACTTGTAGGAAGAATAATAATTATTGACCCTTTGAAATATATTAGCCATTAACAAAACATGTACCTTAATCAATGACTGTTTAGAATGCTTTCCTGAAAAATTGGAAAAAAATGCGGCTTAAATGTATGTTGGGTGCATCGCATATATATCTAAGTGTACACTAAAACAAAAGTTAAAAGTACAAAATGTAGATCCAGTCTGACAATACAGTTCTACAGCGTAAAAATTAACCAAAATAAATACGAAAAATGTTATCGAAAATTGTGTTATTCACGGCTAATGGCTCTCATTCGATACGGAGCAGGACTAAACGATACGCCAAGTCTTCTTATAATCTCAGGAGGTTGTTCTCCTTCCGGTGGGAGAAACCTGAAACGTTGTACCATAGAGGTAAGGAATAAAAAAAGTTCCATCCTCGCAAGGGATTCTCCCAAACAAACTCTTCTCCCTGTGAAAAAAAGAACATAATGTTGACACATTTTTTAAAATTATTCAAATGCAAAAGACAGTCAAATACTTGTAGAATTATGTAAAGTGAATTAATCACGAATAAGTAATTAGTCAAAGGTCCATTTCATTCTTGTTTTCCATGATTTGGGTAACGTAACATTTTTCATTTCCACAAAATATTTTTTGTTTTGATGTTACTTTAAAATAAATTTTGCCAATATCTTCAAATTCTGATTTGTAAATTTAATTATAATACTTCTTTTTAATAAATAAGATATTTGTCTTTCTGATTGATTGAATGGTGTTTTTGCGCCACTTTTAGCAATTGTCAGCTATAACGTTGAGTCCACTTTTTATCTGGAGAGGAAGCTGGAAAACTGGCAATCCTTGTCAATTAGAGTCAAACACACATTATATCAGCCAGGCCCGAACTCACAACCCCAGTGTTGACACACCGATGATCTACAGTAGGTATGACTAACTACCTGCACCACTTGGCCGCCGAGGCCCCTGTTGTCTTTCTAAATAACACTGCCAAAAGCATAAAGTGTAATCGTTGCTTCGTAAGCATTATGGGTTATCGTCACGAGCCGGTTGATTACTATCAATTTTGGCAGTGCTGCGGACGTCTCCATTATTATAGAGTCGCTATTTTCTCCTTGTTAATATTCAAATTTTATACAATGGCAGTGAACAAATGACATGAGCTGCACATATAGTAGACAAAGTTTCTGCTGTTGATATACCTGGACTCGTGTTGTTCACCTTTTCTTTTTTATTTGTTTTGTGTGTTTTTAGTGCTGTTACCTTGTGACGTCCGGACTGTGACTTTTATTCTACCATCCTCGGTATTCATCCGTCGTATGTTTCTGGTTTTTTTTTTTATATTAGTGGGACTTACTATACATGTAAGCATTTATACATGCAGTTACATGTTCCGAAATAATATGACAGTAACGATGACTTACAGGACAATATAAAAATATTTTGTATGGATCGTAGGAAGTCAAACTGTAGGATGTGAGACACTATGCACTTGCCGGACACCTATCGATTGTATACTTCCTCTCTAGTTTTCTTGATATTTTTTGTATTGCTTTATTGTACAACTTGTGTAAAGGGTTGATGATTCAGTCCTATTATATTACATAAATTTATTAAGGCAGCTTACCCAGTGAAAATGCTAACACTTTATCAAATCCATGCAGCTTTCCTTCATTGTCTAAGAATCTTTCGGGATCAAATTTGTTGGGCTGCTGAAATACTTTGTCGTCTGTCAAAACTGAATCCAGGTTAGCGATAACAATGACATCTTTTGGAATAACATGTCCTTTAAACACAACATCTTCACTCACACCATGAGGTACCGCCAATGGAACTATATTTCCAATGCGAAGAGTTTCGTTTATAACGGCTTCGCAATATGGCATATTAGGTTTATCATAAACTGATGGTAATCGCCCAAATCCAACAACTTGCTGAATTTCATGAAACATTTTCTCCTGAACATGTGGATTGTGTAACATGTATAGAATTGCCCATTTGATGCCTGTTGCAGTGGTTTCTGTCCCCGCTATAAATAAATCTCTGATTGTACTAACAAACTGGAATTCTGAAGCAAACATTGTTATTTAATAATTCTTCAAACAGAAAAGTACATCAAGATTAATTATTGTTCTTTACTGGCTGCTGTCACATTTAATGTTCGTCATATTCGATAAAAACAGATGTGAGTACTGCAAGCTAATTTTACTGCGAGTATGATTTACTTATGAGTAGAACTGGTCAAATGGACGTACCAAAAATATATATATCCTGATAATCTCAACATTACACTAACCACACAATGAAAATTTGTCAACAAGATTGATCTGAAGTATCGCTTGTGTTTTTCGACAACTATAGCCAGGACAATATTGTATTTATAATATGATATATGTACATTTATTACTCAAATGGTCATAATATAATCACAGTCGACGCCGTACTTAGCTGCGGCAAAGAGATTACCAATATCATGGCATCCGCGCGGACGAAATAAAAAACAGCATCTCTATGGACAAGATTATGCAAAAGACGGTTAATAAGTCAAAATGTTTTATGATTATGGCGAATATGTTTACGTTCTGTCCACTCAGACTTACTTTTTCGATAACTGTCTTTTACAAGTAATCATGTTGCCTACTGTAAAGGCGTATATTTCATCGAAATGTAGCAATCATTTGTACAAAGTTTCTTTGAAGTGATTTTAAAGAAATCATTCTAAAAATGGCAATACTAACAATGTTTGAAAATTTTAAATTACCGGAAACGTCACATGCGATTTCGCAAGATGTTCCGACAGGTAAACTATGTATTTTACTCCCTGAAAATTTGGACGTCAGCTAAATCAAAGTCGACGTTACATATCTTTTTTGCATTAGAAAAGCCTATTGTATGATAGATTAGTTGACTTACCAGTAAAACTTGTTTCAGCACAATTTTTGTGTTTGCTCATCTCGTTCATGTAGGCATCTATAAAATCTCGAGGGTTTTCTCCATCAAAAGTTGCCTTGTGTTCTTCAATTCTCTCTTTTACAAATTCCATTATCTGGTTAATGTTTTGCTTCAAACGTTTTGCAGACAATGGATCTCCAGGAATTTTCATTAGAAATGGCATAAAATTCAGAATTCCACCTAATGCTGAATTTGAGAAGTTTTCATTCATTAGTTGCAGAAATCTATTGAATTTTTCATCTTCGTATTCAAATCGTTCTCCAAAAACTATTGAACATATGATGTTAGAGACACTAACGTGTATTTTATCTGTCAAAATAAATGTGTTGCCTTTCGTTTCATCTAGTGATCCTAAAAATACTTCTACTTCTTCCTTTACTCGCAGTTCAAGACTTTTCTTCCCAAATCCAAAATCCCGCAGGGCTCCAAGTGTAAAGGTTCTCTGTTCCTTCCATTTATGACCGCTATTTCCAATAATACCTGAAAGTAATGAAGTATTGAATATGTTTAGAGTTTCAGTAATATGTCATTCAGACTTTTCAGGGGATCTAAAAACGTTAAAGAATTTGAATAGTACATACTTTAAATTTTTGATTCAGTGCATAAGACTATACCTTCCAATGTATTACATAGGGTCGACGGCACACTAAGATCCACATGTCCGTTAGATAGGGATACTTGAATTTCGGGGAAAAAAGTATTTTCTCGCTCAGAGTATTAGTGCGTCAATTGTTTTTTTTTTTTTTTTTTAATGTGTTGGTGACTTCATAATTTTTGCATTTATATCTACATTTCTATGCTTTGGATTATTCGACTATCTTTTCCATTTTTTTAAATCTTTTTATTATTATCGTTATTTCGGTATCATACCATTATTATGCTTACCATGTCTTTCAGTGACTTCACGAACTACAAAAATGTCTGGCCGGTCTGAAAATACGTCTCCTCTTTTCACAAAAGCCTCTCTTAAATTTTCATATCCATTTATGACAGTAATCCACTTGGTTCCTACCGAAATGCTGAATATATCACCATACACCTTTCTCCAGTCCCGTAAGGCATGTACAAGATTTTTCCGCATTACGGTAATGGTATTTCCAAACAACGGCCATGACAAAGGTCCTGGTGGAAATCTTTGTGGCCTCCTAGACCTTTTCCATAATAGCAGAATTAGTCCAATAAATAAAGCAACAGATACTGAAGTAACATCAGCTGAAAGTATGCTTGAAAAGACGATCATTCTTTCGTATTTTGTAATGACAGAGCTACACACTTTCACATTACGTGCATATAGTTGCTTGCTAGTTCACGAATTTACATGTATTACACGTAAGTAAATAAAATGTTTTCAAGTCGCTATCCTTTTAAGATAGAACCTTGACCTGTCATTCTACGTCGTCACGTACTATTTTTTTGAAAATTAGTTGTAATACAACACTTTTATTCCGGATACAAAGTCGTCTGTTGAACAGCGTATTCTATTATAAAATTAAATTACCTATCGTTCCAAATTATGACATTTTGCTTTTAAGAATCAAAACATTTTCGTGTACATGTATATTAAAATTAAATTAAATATGGTCTATTTAGAAGAATACAAAGCCTTCTGCAGTCATTCGCCAATGGACAATACAGGACGTTCTTTATATCACTTCTCTGATTAAATACCTACTACTTTTACTAAAATTGCCTATAGGTGAATTTGATTGTTAAATTGTTATTTCACTTCAGCCTACATGTATAAAGTATGTACATTGTAAATATTTTCTCAAGATATAAGCATTTATAACCTTTTAACTATAAAGTTCTTTTCATTACGCCAGTATTACAGTTTGGGAACAGAAGTAGTACAGTTTTCCGTAGCTCGGTTTTTCGAAGAAGAGGAGGTACAGTAGCTCGGCGTGCAGTATTTGTGTCTGACAATAACATTTGATGCATTTCTCATATTACAATCTTCTATATG
>JAOXYI010378420.1:0-10055 GCA_028566495.1 Lithophaga antillarum
ATGGGAAAAACAATCGAGCATTTTATTCTCAGAAACAATGGAGACAGTTAAACCGAAACTGTTTATAAGTCATCATTGGATGGTCCTCTATCAAATATATAATTGTCATGCCGATCGGAAGTCCAAGATCACCGCCACTGGAGAACATAGTTTAACATAGGACCCTATGGGAAAATGTTCAAAGATCTTCTAAGAAACTATGGAGACAGTTATACTAAAACTGTTCATGAATGACAATTGAATGGTCCTCGACCAAATTTGATATTTTCATGCAGATCAGAAGTCCGAGATGGCCGCCACTGGAGTTTAAGATAGGACCCTCTAGGAAACACATTCAAGGATCTTCTTCTTAGAAACTATGAAGACAGTTAAACCAAAGTAGCTCATGAAGATCATTAGATGATCCTCTACCAAGTTTGTAATTTTCTTGCCAATTGGAAGTCCAAGATGGCCACCACAACAGGACATAGTTTAATATTGGACCTTATTGGAAAAACATTCAGATATCATCTTCTTAGAAACTATGGCAACAGTTAAACCAAAACTGTTCACAAATGGTCATGGATGGTCGTTTACCAAAATTATGATTTTCATGCCAGTTGGAAGTCTGCCACCGCTGGACATAGTTTAACATAGAAACCCTATGGGAAAAGCATTCAGAGATCTTCAGAGAAAATACAAAGACAATTTTAAGCAAAAGTGGTAATGATTGATCATTGGATGGTCCTCTGCCAAGTTTGTAATTTTCATGCTGATCGATAGTCCAAGATGGCCACCACTGCTGGACATAATTTAACATAAGACCCTGTGGGAAATTCAGAGACTTTCTAAGAAACTTTGAGGACAATATAACCAAAACTTTTCATGGTGATCAGCAATCCAAGATGGCCACAGCTGTGGGACATTGTTTAACATAGGACCACTTTTGGAAATTTTCAATTTTGGATAGTGGATCAGGTTTTAACCAGATGACCGATTCAGGCTTAGGTGAGCCTCTAGTTTATTAAACTCATTAGTTAATAAAATTAAATCCATAATAGCTTACATGTGATGGCTACTGCCGTTTCCTTCAGTGTTTACATTGGACAACTATAGCAAGATTACGTTACACAATGGAGTTAATAAACAATAATGACATCATAAAAGAAATGGTTTTAGCCACTACTTTTGATGTTTAATGAACTTTTAAGTATTTTTAATGAATAAAAATCTTTTTTACGAAGTTCTCAATTCTAACATTCACTAGACAGTAACTTATCTTTCATCCATGTTTAAAATAATGGTAAAAATAATTGTAGTACATGAAACTTCAGAGATATCAAAGGCTATTATCACTTAAAAGTAATCTGTTGGTGATTCTTCTCTGTGTGAAGTACTTTGTTGTCAAGTGAGAAGAGACAAATGAATTCCAGTAAACCAAAACTGACAATGTGTAAAAACGAAAAAACAAACAAAGGGAAAAGAGGAAAAAATGCAAGGTGCAATGTCTACAAACAGAACGTGTTGTGTCACTCAAAAATAATCTGTTGGTGATTCTTATCTGTGTAAAGTACTTTGTGGTCAGGTGAGAAGAGACAACTGAATTTCAGTAAACCAAAATATGAACAATATAACAAACCAAAACCACCAAAAAAAAGTGAAAAAGGGAAAAAATGCAAGACGCAATGTCTACAAATAGAACTTGTTGTGTCACTCAGAAATAATCTGTTGGTGATTCTTACCTGTGTAAAGTACTTTGTGGTCAAGTGAGAAGAGACAAATAATTCCAATAAACCAAAACATGAACAATACAACAAACCAAAGCCACGAAAAAAACAAGTGAAAAAGGGAAAAAGAGGAAAAATGCAAGACGCAATGTCTACAAACAGAACTTGTTGTGTCAAGGTCTGTATGAAAATTAAAATTCATACTTTTTCCCAGATGTTTAATATATAATATAGATGATTAATTGTTTGTTATATTTTTTAGTGTTATTTTTGTTAACAACTTTGCTTTTGGACCTCAAGTAGACCATCAGGTGAGAATGATGTAGCACAGAAAGCAGAATCTTTACACATGCAGTTTACACAAAGTAATGTACCACACAGTATATAGAAGGAATTTCTTAATTCCTCTTTTTCCTTAGTTATTCAGATATAAAACTGTATTCAAACACATTTTTGTAGTTTATGAAAGTTGGAAAGATATATTTCTGTCATAGGATTTACGTACCTTTCATATTGTAAAGACCATTTAACGTTTCCAAATTACTTGACATTTAAGGAAAATTCATTATTCGCTTGTTTGAATACAGATTTTGCATTGTTGTTTAACTTGTTTTTACTGATATTCTGTTCCCTTCAAATTTGAAAATGATTTATGAATGGGATTTTGTATGATTGTTTTGTACAATAGTAAGTTTTCGTCCAGTCAGGCTGTTGAACTGGCTGAAATAATACCAGAATTTTCCTTTTGTTGTCATTTGCATTATTAAATAAAAAGCATTTTTTACAGTTAAAATTAAGATTTGCCAACATGAAAGAAGGAGCCAAAATTGTATCATCAAAAGCATTCTGTCCGCTAAACTTCCGTATAACTGATAGAAATTTGAGTGGTACGTATGACTTAAAGATATAGTTCATAAGGTTCAGTATAACTAATGGTATCTACATTTATGATTCAAGAGTTCTTGGTTTTTATGAAGAATTTTACCTCCCATTTCCATTTGGTTGTTTTTAGTTTTACATGGGTAGTCGTAATGTTCAGGGAAATGTGTCCTTTGGACATATTGTGCATCATTTTTTTCTTTCAAAATCATGTGTGATGGATATTAATTGTGTGTAAATGGTTTTGTCACATATCAGTCATTGATTCATATGTGTAATCAGTCTTGTTTATTTGCTTGTAGAGAAAATTGTATATTAATTGTATATAAAATTGCATGCTCATTATACTTGTGTAGAATTTAAGTAATAGATGTGTCCTTAAGAGCTGAAATTGATAACTCAAATACGAGATTCCCTTTGAAATTATTTGGTCTTTATATTCTAGTATGCTATTTTTCTTTGTATTAAAAGTTCCAAATCAGATTTTGCCAGATGTGAGGAGAAAGATCACTTGTTTCTCAGTGAACTAAATTACGAAATATTTGTGCACGAAAAAAGTGTTTTTGTAAAATGATATGGCAGGAATGAGGATCTGAGACCATTTTCATATATTTTAATAACTGGTAATAGTTATTTAACCTCAAAAAACCTTCCCATTAATTTACTACTGGACTTACTGGATGAAAATCATGTTAATTTGGAAACAGAAGAACCTATCTCCATGGTTCAATATACATTGGACTGTGTAATTTGCTTTTATATTAAATGTGATGTCATTTATAGGACCATATAAAATTAATACATATACATGTACTAATAGAGGTTGTTCACTGCTACATTACCCATTAACCAGACAGTGTTGCCCTATCTGACAATTTTACAGATATTGGAGCTATAATGCATGTTGAAGAGCTGTCTCCTTTACGGGGAGGTGTGTCTTGGACGGGGAAACCAGTCAATTATTATCATCATACAATAGATAGAACTCTGGTGAGTAGGGAGTTTTCTCCCTTCTGATGACAGGTGCATTTGTTTAACATTTGTTTACTGTAATGTTTTACAAAGGTTATATTTCTTGCAAATATGAAAGACGTTTCATAGAAGAAAATACATTTATTTAAAATGAAAATGAACATCACGCATGGAATTTGCAACAAATAAAATCTTGCATATAGTGTTAAGTTTTGAGTTCTTCCACAACAAAACAAGGTCAGAACTCGGTATCTTTTGGAATTTTGTTCATAAAAACATTTTACATATACTAAATTGGTAACAAAAAATTTAAAAAATTAATTCTGAAAAAATGTATGGTATGGAATGAACTGAAAGCTTGAATATTTGTTGGTGTTTGGTTACAGATGAGTTGTAGCTGAATGCTTTTAAGGGTCTAAGCTCTTTACTTGCATTACAGACATTGGTACAATAATGCACGTAGCGGAGCTGTCCCCTTTAAGTGGTGCTGTCTCTTGGACAGGGAAACCCTTTGCCTACTTTGTACATACTATAGATAGAACTTTGGTGAGTACATCATCATCATGGAAACATCAAGTTCCATTGTCATGTAACAAAGTAAATCATAAATCAAATGTTTACAAATACGGTATATTTAGTACTGATACTATGGATTCTGGTTTTAATGTGTGGATTGCAAATTCAAAAACCTAAGTTAATGATCACTTTTTATACGACTGCAAAATTTTTGCAGTCGTATTATGGTATGATGCTGTTGTCGTCGTTGTCGTTTTCCGTCTGTAGACAGGTTGGTTTCCACAGGATAACTTTTGTTCTAGTGAACTGATCCATTTCATATTTTAACACACTGATTCTTGGTGAAAGTAAAGGTTGGGATTGATTTTGGAGGTTGTGGCCCCTATGGTTTCACAAAAAAGGGGCCAAAATTCAAAATTGCAAAAAAGTGATGTAATATATCTGTGCAAAGGTAATGAAGAGTATAATTTAGTAATGATAAAATAAAGAATATTGACCCCTACGGTTTCAGGAAAAATGGGCCAAAATTGAAAATTGCAAAAAAGTGAGCTTGTGATGTATCTTTGCAAAGGTAATGAAGAGTAGAATATAGTGGTGACAAAATAAAGGATATTGGCCCCTATGGTTTCGGGAAAAAGTGGCCAAAAGAGGCCAATATTGAAAATTGCAAAAAGTGAGGATGTAATATATCTGTGGAAAGGTAATGAAGAGTAGAATTTAGAAATGATAAAATAAAGGATGTTAGACCAAACTGAAATGGAAAAAAGGGGCCAAAAGGGACCAAAATTCAAAATCGTAATGAAATTGTATTATGGTGTGAAAGATCCTTGTGTGGTCCTCTACCAAAGTTATGTTTTTGGTGCAGATCCGAAATCCGAGATGGCCGCCACCGTAGGACAAAGATTAACATTGGACCCTATGGGAAATACCTTCAAAGATCTTATTTTCAGAAACCACAATGTCAGTGAAAATGATTCTTTGCAGAAATGTTCCTTGGATGGTCTGTTACAAAGTTTCTTTTGCTGATCTTATGTCCAAGATGGCTGCTATCAGAGGACATAGTTTAACATTGAACCCTATGGGAAATACGTTTAAAGATCTTCTTCTCAGAAACCATGGAGTCATTGAAAATGATCCTTTGCAGAACTGTTCCTTCAATGGTCCTCTATAAAGTGTTTGTTTTTTTGCCGATCCAGAATCCAAGATGGCTGCCACCGCAGGATTTAGTGTAACGCTGGAGCCTAATGAGTCTTCATAACAAATATTGTCTTGTCATATTTTTCAGTTTCTGTCAGTTTATAACCAGGTGAGCAATACAGGCTCAGGTGAGCCTCTAGTTTTAATAATCAAAGCTGCTAGTCTAAACTTCTTTGAAATTGGTGTGGTTTTTCATATTTAAGGCAATGAGGACAACTGATCGAGATTATATCTCCAAATGCAAATATTGTCCCATAAATTTGGGTATCATAATATCATACGAGGATGCATTAGCCTTAATTATGCCCATGCACCTTTTTATGTTTGAAGTCTTGATTCCAAGAGAAAAGGCACCTTATAGAAAGTACTGTTTAGTTTATTGTAAAGTTAGAATAAGGCAGCTATATTCATCTCAGGAGAAGTATAATGAACACCATGTGCTCCTAGGTTACAAAGTAAAATGTTCATACTATTGTTGACCAAGTAATTTTTGAAGAATCTGAAAGATTTCTTCTATGCAATGGTGCAGGTTTTTCCTGTGGACTGATTAATACAATACACATTACAAGACCAACTCTCTACCACATTCTGAATGCACCTTAAAAAGTAGTTCCAAATGAGAAAGGGAAATTTGCATTTAAAATAAAGATCATACATTCTTTTGATAACATGTAATTTCAGTTAAATTTTATACAAAATTGCTCACTGTCAAACTGTTTGTACTGTTTGTATCTTAATTAATATGCTTTTATAATAATATCAGTCATATAATCAACACACAGGTAAATAATTGGATTTAGTAACAAGGGCAACCAGTAATGCAACTTGTTACTTTTAAATGGAATACACTACATATACTGCTTAATGTTATATAATTTTCCTTGGTTATTATAGTGTGTAGAGAAGCTAGGAAATTAGGCAAATATAAATACTGTAAATGAATGAAGTTGTATTTCATTATTTTTGCTTGCATTAGTGAAAAGTACACCATGTGGGAAAATCAGAGTGTGCATTATTTAAACCTGTAAACAGATATTAATGGCATTGATTTGGTACCATAGCACTTGTTTAAGAAGTGGGTTTCTGCAAAACAATAATATGACAAAACATATTGAAATGTGAAAGACAGACATTTTAATACATTCTGTTACTATAGAAAACTTTACATCAAGAAAACATTCAATATGTGAAACAATGTGAAAGAAATAATTTTAAGAGACAGAACATTATTACATTACTTATATGTACAAATTGTACAAATTTTACAGTCAGTTTTTCAAAGGTACAGAAACTAAAAAATATTGCAAAGATATGAAAAAAAAAGGACTTCTAAACATTTAGATTCTTCTGAAGCACTGACAGTGCTATGTTTCTCCTTAACTTACCGTCAGCATCAACTTCTTTGATCATGTCTTTCAGTTCATCTTCTGTAGGATTACATCCCAAAGACCGCATTACGGTTCCCAACTCCGTACATGATATATTTCCATCTCCATTTTTGTCAAATAAGTTAAATGCTTCCTTAAATTCTAGAAAATATATAATATTGAAAAATAGTATGAATTTAAGAATTGATTTTAAAGGTTTTAAATAATTTCAAGTGCACATCTTTTGACCGTTATCAATTCAGATGGTTGAATATTGTGATACTCGAATTGTGTACTACAATAATAGATGGGGAAGACGACTTATTTTTCACTTCATCGAAAGGCTTTACGTTCAATCATTGCCAAGTTTAATTTTTCTCCAATCACAATAAGGGCCAATGAATGGCTTTCAAAGTGTCAGCGAAGACTATACTGTATGTAACTCCTTTGTACCATAATACATATATTCAGTACACTGTTTATACCAAAGCAAATAGTGTTTATCAGTTTTAGTAGCGAATGTCACAAACAGAATGAGAAGATCACCGTAAGGACCAGACAAGATCTATACACACAAACGAGGGTGCAAAAAAAACCAAAATAAAAAAAACCTATTAAAACCATGACAGTACGCATTCCCATAACCACAGGTAGTGACATTAGGCGCTCCGGAAGGGTAAGCATGTCCTGCTCCATACGCGGCACCCGTCGTATTGCCCAGTTTACAAATCCGGCATCAAATCGCAAATCAAATCAGGAGAACGGGTGATGACTACAATACAGGGAATATGTCCATAATAATCTGTTATACGGATACACCTAAATGGTCAACTAACTCATGATAGCGAATAAAATTTCCAAAATGATGATATTAATTTGGATTCAAATGTGTTCAAATTAAGGTTCAAGCGTCCACGGAGTCAAATTCTAGGGGTCCAAAGTTTTAATAAATTAACATATAGTCACTGGTTTTGCCGTTATGGTACTAATTTGACCAGGTATGATTAATTTAAATTAAAGTCATTTTCCTTGTTCTGAAATATAACTTTTTATGTTTACTCCTTCATACGACTATGTTTAAAGTAGAACTAATAGAGTCAGACTTTCAAGGATCTACGGCCCGTTATTTGAAGAAAAGTAAATCTAAGTGGGAAAATATGCTTCGTGCAAAATGATTTAATTTTCCTTTTTGGAAGTCTTTGCTACTGAAGGTAATTTTAAATTCTAGATTTTTGACCCAGGAAACGTCAACTTTAAGGATCCAACGGCCTTTATTTAAGCATATTTGATTCTTCATGTCGTAAATAATCTACTTAATACAAAGCACTATCGATGAAATTACTTCATGGTTCTGAAAAAAAATGTTTTAAAGGTTTCTCCGTTGAAGGCAAGTAACACACTGCGCAAAAGCTTCTGTTTCCATACGTTTTGAAAAGGTTCTCATTTTATTGAAGACAATGTTTAACTTAGAATTCCTATGAATCCGATGAAATCTGGAGTCTCCACTGGGTAAATGTAAATCCTTATCTGATAAAAATGCTTTTTCATTCAAAATATTTATTGCTTTTTGCTTTATTAGGTCTGACGATTATTGCAAAAGCAAAAGATAAGACGTGTGTTAAATCTGTATGTTTTCAGGTTTGATATCATGAACCCTACAATTAGTCTTTACATTATCAATATCTTTCATGTAAAATTACCGTGTGATATTTTCTGTACCTCCAACGAAGATTTGTTTAAAAGCTTTCTGTATTGAAGACAATCCTAAACTACAGATTTCTGCTCCTAAGAACTAAGTAACAAAGATCTGCATATGTTCGGGTTGCTTCTAAATCTCGCAGAGATGTTTCGAGTAAAATTTTTATTTTCCAGTTAACGCGAACATTTAATTTAAGAGCAGTGTGGTTTAGACCTCGAGGACTTCATTTAGCGGCATCTGATATTGCATGTTTTTTTTTACCTGTTGAATCTCGATGTAACATAAATGTTTTGCAATTTTGTGTGGGTTCATTGTGGGTTCTTCAGCAGAAACCCCTGTTAAAAGATTTTCTTAATTTCCTACCTTAATAGTACCTCCCTGGCCACGTTATACGCCTTGCTGTCCCATTGGAATAAAATGAAAAATGAAGGTGTATATGGATATTTTCTGTAAACTTTGTACTTGAGTGGTACAGTGGACAAGATTTTGAATGGTATTCAGAGATCACTGCGCGTATTTCAATTGCTTGGAAGCAAAATTGGGCATTTGTTGGGCATAAAGTAAAAAAAATATATAGTTGATGCATGGATTATTTATGCATTTGTTTGACATGCCTGATAATTTCATACAAGTTTTTCGAAAGTTTGTGAAATCATATTCCATAATGCTGCATGTTAGGCTGACACAGCAAGCAATTTGATGGAGGAATGGAGGACCCATATATCATGTCTTCAAAGTGTCATTTAAGTAGTCAAGTGGTTTCAAACAGGACTTCTAATACAATTCAGCCAATCAGAAATCTATATTTTGTGTTGTGAGCATATTGGAGTTCGGATCGGTGTAAAAAGACGCCAATCCATAGAATCCAATGCACTCAACCGGTCTCTTGAATTAAGACAAACTTTTGTAAATTTCGACCAATAAAAACCATAATGCATACGGCAGTTGTATTGAATGGTAGAAGACCATTAGTAAATTATTGAATGCAAATATTCTGTTAAATCAGTACACTGGTTTTTGACCTTTCAGACAATCATACATCATAATGACAACAGGAGATCGTATTGATGTCAAACCGGCATAAAAGGAGAAAGTTTGATAGAAAACCATCTATAGATCAAATGGACCACAATAACTGGAAGTAGAATGAATCAGTGGTTATAGCTAGGAAAATAGTAATAGAAAAGTAGTAGAGTACAAACCGTGTTCTGAAACCTATAATCCAGTAAGGCAGAGTAAAATGACACGAACTCTCTAAATGGGAGTGATATCAGCTTGATCAGTACGTCGACAGGGTAAGCATCTCCTTCTATTCTAGAATCTCCCGTCAAAGGATTTAAAACTTTGGTCAAGCAGAAACCAATTAGCTAGTGGTGACCATACTGGATATCCATTCGCTACAAATGAAACAAAGAAATTTGGTATAGACTTATTCCAAATGACGATACCTCTCGAACTCTCATTCTTGTCATTATCGTTAAATTCGTTAAAATAACATTTTTTGCACTGACGACTCTATCATGTTTGGATCGCCATTTCAGTATCTTTGTCAGAAAGTTAAATAGATACCAAGGTTGTTGGAAGCGAAAGCTATCTCCGCACCTAACAGCTAATTACCATCCCCAATCTTTCATCACAACAAAGCATGCCTGAAATGTTTTAGAAATGAATTATTGAATGTTAAAAAACCCTTTTACAGAAAGAATGCAGCTTAATTAA
>JAOXYI010378531.1:0-10055 GCA_028566495.1 Lithophaga antillarum
CTTAACCTCTATAATTTCTATATTATTATATGGTTAATTGGAACTGTGTGGGTGTGAAATATTTTTTTTCTTTTATTCTTCAAATATCTCGAAAACAGGTAAACTTGTTCAATTTAAATTACCAATGTAAATAGAAAAGGTGTATCTTTACGCCAAATTTGAAGAAAAGCTATACCATGCGGAACCACATTAATGAGTAAATCTTAATTTAATGGAGTAAATCCAGGTTTTTCTGCCATTTATATACGTCGAATTTGATTTACATATACGGTGCATAGCTACCTTTACTGAAGCATGTGCGTGAATTTACTTACTTATACTGTAGTACTACTTACTTGTAAAAAATAACATCTTCCTCTTCCCATCTTTTTTTTTTCTTGTATGTGCATGTACATATCGAACTTTTCGGTAATGTTACGTAGAACCTTAAAATTATTTCTACATACGATTGACAAGATCTCTGTGTTGTTTATTCTCACAGAAATATCCTTTATAATTAATTTCAGTGTAAGTTAGTTGTTGTCGAAGGGTAATCTTTCATTCATCTATATTTGTACACTTAATTTCTTAATTTAAAAAGACATTTTACGCACTAAGACTGTAGTATAGCCTCAGCTGACAGTTGGTTGTGGGGGAAAAATCACTATGTTAGCAAATTTAACTTAGACTGGGGGGGGAATTCTGCTATATAGCCATTTTTCTCCCGTTACATTGTGGGGAGAAAAATGGCTATATAGTACTTTTTCCGATGGGAAAAGTGACTATATAGTCATTTTACCGGTGGGAAAGATGGCTAGGGGGAAAGTTGGCTCTAGAACACCGGGAAAGAAAATTCATACTGTTTTCCTAGATGCGTCCTTGTTCTTAACTCATGTGCACTTTTCAGTACAAGAGATTTAGCAATCCTTGTAGCGACTTTCTGAAGGATTGTTTTAGGTTCAGTGACCGTTTATATCTCATATATCTTACGAAAACAAAAAGTAACTTCCTACACCAAAAGTTCTGATTCATTTCTGGAAATTGATAACAAATGATTATTCTTATAGAAGTTAAATATTTTCTTCTTTTTTTTCGAAATGACATAATAATCTGGTACAATTTTGTGCTTGTAATAGCTACTCCTTTGATTACAGACGATCAGTGACGTAACCTTATACAATACTGCACAATGGATCTTACGTCAGTAATTTTCTTTTGCATTGGAATTTTCATCTTTGTGAATGGAAACCTCTTTTTTTCGAAATTAAATCAGTTTTGAGGGTATCTTAAGTCACTTATGTTTTTTTGTTTATTTCTCGAAATTGATAACAAATGATATTGGATGGGAATGCAGTGGATATTTTCATACCTTTTAGACAGACGTTGACCGTAAAAATGGTCACCTCAGCAATAACTGCATGATTTAATAGACGACAATATACCGTCTGGTCGAAAAGATGTCACTGTAATGTGACCTTAGAAAATCGAATCGACGTCTTAAAAACCACAGTGGATCAGTGTCGATAAGAGGGTCGACGTTCTCGCTTTACTACTGATTGAACGATTTTTTTATGGCGTCGATATCTCCAACGTTGTATTAACCTAAAAATAACTATATATAGGTCGTTTTCAAGTTTATCCAGCGCTGAGGATTTCGAAGTCGTAAAGAAATAGTCAACAGATGAAAGGATGTTATGAGCGTTGATCACAATGATTCTGTTTTACAGATGTCGTTTTCACTTTCCAGTATCAGCATTACAATGACCAGAATTCTCGACCAGACGGAGCTTGCTGGGTATGTTTCTTGAAAAATATATGTGGTATTTTATGAAATTTTAATTTCATGTACCGAAAGGGCAACAGAGCAAAGCTGGAAAACGGTCCAACTCGGATCGACGCTTTAAAATTCGTTTCTTCCCAAAATGCATGATATACATGTCAGCTTGTTATGGACACGTTGTCCAACGTTTTAAACATTTATTTAATAGTTTTTAAAGATGTAAGACGAAAAGTACAACAACAATGACACAATCCAATAAAAACATACAAAACAACCGTGATTAAATAATTGATTGAGTAGGTTTTTTACGCCATTTTCAGTATTTTTCAACTATATCGCGTTCATTTTTTTCATTGGATTAGGAAGCCGGAGCACCGGGTGAGAACCCCGACCTTCGGCAGGAAAACTGGCAATCGTTGTCAATTAAGATTGGATACGAATACACCTCGCCACGAGCAAGGCTCGAACTTACAACCTCTGTGTCAAGACGCCGGTGATCAATAGTTGATATGAATAATTTTCTAGACCACTCGACCCACCGAGGCCCCCAGACAACGATGAAATAGTCACACGCAAATTAAAACAGTTAAAGAGACACAGCAGGTACAAGACGTCCTGACATATTTTTTGGTTAAATGTGGTTGCGGCGGAGGAAAACCTGATTCATACCACAACACAACTTCATTTCCCAACATTGTATAGGCATCCCAGTCACCTGACCCGAAGGGTCATGTTTGCCATCTCTTGAAGTCCGCTGTAGTCCGTCGTTCGTCGTTAGCTTTGCACATTTCAATCTTCCTCTCTGAAACCACTTTGCCAAAAGAAACCAAACTTGGCAGGAATGTTCCTTAGATGGTCCTCTACAAAGTTTGTAACTTTAAGACCGATTGAAAATTCAGATGCCGCCAGGGCTGATTATGTATTCTGATTGGCTAAAATTTCAAAGATCTTCTTGTCAGAGACTACATGGCCAATAGAACTATAACTGGATATGAATGTCTGTAATTTTTATACTAATCGAAAATCCAAGATGGCAAGAAAATCCACCGCGATACATAGTTTAACAAAAATGGGAAAAACAATCAATGGTCCTCGATGGTCCTCTACCAAGTATGTAATTTTCATTCCGATCGGAAGTCCAAGATGGCCACCACCGCAGGATATAGTTTAACATAGGACCCTATGGGAAAAACAGTCGAAAATCTTCTTCTCAGAAACAACGGAGACAATTAAACCAAAATTGTTCATGAATGAACATTGGATGGTCCTCTACCAAATTTGTAATTTTCATGCCGATCAGAAATCCAAGATGGCCGCCACAGCGGGCCATGGTTTAACATAGGACCACATGGAAAAACAGTCAAAGATCTTCTTCATAGAAACAATGGAGACAATTAAACCAAAAGAGTTAATATTTAATCATTTGATGGTCCTCTACCAACTTCGTTATTTTCCTGCAGATCTGAAGTTCAAGATGGCCACCACCACAGGCCACTGCTGGACATTATTTAACATAGGACCCTATGGGAGTGTAATTTTCATGATGATCAGTAATCCAAGATGACCACCACTGTGGGACATACTTAAACATAGAACCACTTTCGGAAAATCTTTCACTTTTGGGTAGTGGATCAGATTATAACCAGGTGAGCGATACAGGCTGAGGTGAGCCTCTAGTTTTTTCGTGCACCCAACCCGAAGGGTTATATGAGCTGTTGCCATCGTTAGCTTTACACAGTTCTATCTCCTTTACTACTGCTGAGGCAGATGAATTCAGACTTGTCAGAAAATGTTACCTGGGAGCTCCTGTAACTATTCGGAGTAGTTGGAAATTCATGATGGCTGCCAGGGCCATTATGGGATCTGATTGGCTTGAATTTCAGAAATCTTCTTTTCAGAAACTACAAGGCTGATGGAAAAGAAACTTAACATGAATGATCCTTGCAAAGTCTTGGCCAAGTGTTGTTACTTTTTGGATGGATCAGAAATCATTGATGGCCCACCAGCGGGACATATTGTTTAACGTAGGACCCTATGTGAAATACATTAAAACAAGGGGAACACTATATGTCCCAGCCACATTCGTGGGCGGGGCATAAAAATCCTATTGCTGTGAACCAACGACCCAAATGGCGTCAACTCGGCAGAAATATTCTTCGGTAGGTCTTGATCATGTGTTGTTACTTTTCTGAGTGGTTGGAAATCTGAGATGACCACCACGGACCATAATGGGCTCTGATTGGTTCAAATTTCAAAATATATTCTTGCTAGTAACTACAGGGCCGATTAAAATGAAACATATCATGAATGATCCTTACAAGTTCCTACCCAAGTATTGTTACTTTCTGACTGATCAAAAACCCAAGATTGGCGCAACATGGAGCCATAGAGAAACAGTTTAACATAGGATCCTATTGGAAAGATGCTAAAACATCTTCTTACAACTACTTTGGAATATGGAGTGGAATTTTGCTTGGAAGATGAAGACCAATTATTGTTACATTTTGTTTTACCTGGAAATCCAAGATGGTCACCAGGGGCCATAATGGGCTTTACTTGGCCGAAATTTCAAGATCTTCATTTCAGAAATTATGCGGCTGGTGGAGATTAAACTTGTCTTAAATGATCCTTGCAACGTCTTGACCAAGTTTATTATTTTTTGGATCCCAACTGCACAGAAAACAAACTAGCTGCAAAAGTGTAAACATATTTCATAATATCTTAACAGTGTTAATATAGTCATAATGTTCAATGCAATGACTTATTTCAGTAAGCTTGTGTACTCCCAGTTCTAACCAACATCAGATGCCACAATCCTTTGTTTACAATAAGTGTTGTGACCCAATTTCCCCCAAAAGTATGGCATTTTCAGGTCATGGTGACCTAATTTCTGCATGTGTCTGAAGTACTCTTGATTTTGTACGATATAAGATGTCACAACCCTATGTTTTTATAAAGTGTCATTCTTGACAAATATAGGTCACAGTCAGGTTAGAATGCCCCTATTTTGCCTCGCATCAACATTGATATGTCACAACCCTATGTTTAAGAAACTGTTTGTTACCTGTTTCTTGAGGTGTTCACATTTTCAAAGGCATAACTAGGTCGCGATGACCTAATTTCAATGAATTACACTTCAACGAACGTTATAATATGTCACAACTCTATGCCTGAAAAAAGAAATGATTTCTTATATCTCAAATTTAAGCAATTTTCATATTTCAAGGGAACTCTGGAACGCCTACAAGTACTGAACCCAATTGCACATTGTCGCTAGATCGCTTCTTTAGGGACTTGTATTATAAATTTAGGATTTTGTCCTGTAAGTGGCCATACCGAATGTCTGGTGAGGAAGGGTGGAGGGGAATAAGGAAACATTTCACATAATCACACATACATATAGATCACTCCGCAAACTTTTAGTTCCACTGGCTTAGTGGTTCACACAATTCTTCTGAACTTTCGGCCAATCGCAAACCATAATTCTGCATGGTGGATATATTGGATTTATGATCAGCATAACATGATGAAACTCTGTCAAATTTCAGTTCAAATGGGGTTTCAGGCAAGCAGATCTTTTAATTTCAACCAATCAGAATCCATTTTCCCATGTGGCGGCCATATTAGATGTCTGACAACCAAGAAATGAAGACATTTAGCCAATGTTAAACTATGGACGTTCAAGGCTTGGACCAGGAAACTTCATTGGTGAAAATCTGAATCTCCACTTAACAGTTATATTTAATTTAAAATATGTAACAGCACTTGGACAGTGCCGTCCTGCAACATTTCTGCCAAGTTTAATTAATTTTGGCAAAGTGGTTCTGAAGATTTTTAGCATGTTTCCCATAGGGTCCTTTCTTGAATTATGTCACTCAGTGGCAGCCATCCTGGATATTGGCTGGGATATGCCGTTGTTCCGACTGCTCTTGTTCTGTGCTTGTTTAAATTCAAATAGCCAGCACTGCACAGAGTGGTTTCTGATCAACCGAAGTTGCGAAAATCCTGTACGAATTTACGTGTCCACTTACAGAAATTACCTATAAATAGATCTCTACAAGGTCTCCACATCCGTCAAACAGTATGATTTCTGATTGGCTAAAATTTGTTAATTTTTTTTTTTTTTATCCAGTTTTACTGATTTGAATGGAAACTGCAGCAGTGATCCATTTTTTGAAGCATTTTGAAACATGGAAAATAAAATCTTAGAAATGTAGGGTGTACGGTCCATGTAGACCAAGTCTGAGGGAGATAAAGCTTAACTGACTTCTTTGGGAATAACTGTACAAAAACTGCTCAACATGTTCTTCAAGCAAAGAACCCAAACTTCTTGTCTTGATATCCAGTGGTCAGACTTCACTTTGGAAAAAACAAAGAAATATTTTTTGAAAACTAATGACAATAATTTCTGGTCAAACGTTGGCCACCTCAAAACCGGGTGTTCGAATAGCTCTTGTGTGCCTCTAGTTTTCCGAGTAGACAGGAAGATAGGTCATGAAAGAGGCACGTCGTGACGCAGTAATAAGATTACTACAACTTTTATTTAATTTTTACGTAAATATTAGTTTTAATTTTATTTGGTTATGTAGTATACAATTGAAAGATAAATAATGGAGAAAATATACATAGTGATGCTGAAAGTATGTTATTATTACTCATTTTATTCAGTAGCGACATCTTAGCCGTGTTGAAATAAGTCGAACTCGGCTATTGGGTTTGATGAAAGGCGGACGGGAGTGCGGGCATGTGTCAACAATTGGTTTTGGGACACTATCTTTAGTTCTGTATGTTTAGTGTTTACCTACCTTGGTCGATTTTGGGATCCGTCAAGGTCACCGATACTACTAATAGATTTAGCAGAGAAACACGGATGCCGTGCATTAATATAGTTTTATATATCCAGTGTCTACTAAATTTGGTCAGATGGCACTCCTGTGAAACGGGAAGAACCATCTTGATTTTGGTATCAGTAGGTCAAAAGTCAAGGTTACTTACCAGGAGGGGCCATATTTGTGTTTCCTGGTATTAACTTGGTAGAAAATATCCCTTCAGGAAGAGAAGTTTATTGATTATAGAATCTAAATTCTGTTGCACTAGGATCGTTCCGAGGAAGAGATTTTAAGTCTTTTTCATCCAGCTGACGCCCATTCAGGTGCAAATATGTATAATACAGTCGATTTGACCCCATACGGCGGCTTCGCCTATCATACAAGGCATGTCAAGTATAACGTTACGCCACGGTAACAACCTAAAAAGAATTGTTCCTATGACGTCCTTACAAACTTCATGCGTTGCATACACCGGGAGTCATTCATATTTCATTTGTAATTTAAATTCTGTTCCTCTAGGATTGTTCCGAGGAAGCAATTTTTAATCTTTTTCATCCATCGGAAATCTGTAGATCAGAAGTTAAGGTCATAACTATAGGTAGATGTTGTAAAAAATCCGGTTTCTATGCAAAACTTTACATATATACATCCAGTATTCACCATTGATGCTCCTATGAAAAGGAAAGAACCCAGTTTGACTTTGGTTATAGATCAAGGTCACTGTTACTATAAATAGAATCTGTACTGAAAAATATTATCTGTTTGTACAACTTATGCTTACCAAACCAGACCAGGAGGTGTTCCAGTGCAAAGGGAGGAACCCCACAGATTTCTGAAAGGTCAACAGGTCATTGTTAATTATGAATTTGTACCATACTATGGCTTCTTTGCAAGAACTAAATGTATATATATGTGTCCGTATGAAAGGGAAGAACCATAGGGTAAGGTCTCAGTTACTATAAACAGAAATTGTACTAAAATATTCTCTGTACATTATCTTCAGTTTCTTATGTCTGATGTTCATCAACCTTGATTAGAGTGTCTCAGTGCAAAGGGAAGAACCCCAAAGACTGCTAAAAGGTCAAGGTCACTTTTCCTATAGATAGATTTGATGCAGAAAATGTTTTTTCATGCAGTAATTTCCATTTTGTACATCAAACTTTATCAACAGGGGATCTAATATGAAGGAGGAACCCTATTGACTTTGTTACTGTCAGTGTCAAGGTCAGTGTTACCGTAAAGATTTTGTACAAACCACGAATTAAAAAATCGCAACTTGGATTTTGATCTCTGATCCTTCTTCATATTTTGTTCTATTTTTATGTGAGTTTTCATGCTTGATGCTGTACATAAAACTTGATCTTGAGCTTTCAGTTGCCATTAATTTTGTTTAATGCATTAGTTTAACTATGTTTATCATGAACTAATTTTCAGGGGATGAACGAGACTCCCATAATCATTTCATATGTACAACTTATTATTTATGTATTTCACATTAACCCAGATATTCTTTGACTTGTAACTTACTGTTACATGTCTACAATAACTAGGACAGTTTATGAATCCTCTAAAAACTGTATCAATTTATCTTTGATTGCTCTTCACCTATTTATTATGGAATAAACCTTTTCAAGGTTAGTTTTGTATTTGCCCCCAGGCGAAACGTCATAGACAAAGTTTACTGTGACGTCATAATTGCCATAACGAACGTCCTGGGCAATTTCGACGTCACAGTAAACTTAGATTATGACGTTTCGCCTGGGGGCAAATACAAGACTAACCTTGAAAAGGTTTATTACATGTAATTTTTCACAATTCCAGGTCCAAAATTTATGTTTACTTTGTGACGTATACATACCTGCCATGAATATTATTCCACCTGTTATTCCCAAGATCACTAATAAAAGTATACCCCAGAAGGCTAGTTTAGAACTGTCTGTCTCAGCACTGTTAGACTTCTGACCTAAAAATACTGTTGTATAGAGATTGCTGCGTCCATAAGGATGCAGAAAATCGTCATTTTGCTGCTTCAACGCGTGCTCGACGAGATCCCGTAGCTTAAAATCTTTCGGAACTGTTTCATCTGGTTCGAATGCTGGATTGATGAATTCTTGTGAAGACTGAAATATAAAGCAACACATGTCTCTATGAATATCGTTGCTTTAATCATGGAATGAAACTAATTTGTTAAAAAAATTGTTCTCGCCATCGAACGAGAAGGAATAAACCATATATTCAACTTGGACTTGAACGCACAAACAGTTAATCAAAACTTTGAACAAGCAGAAACATTCTCGACGTAGGTCAAAACATACGTATCAACACATGTAAACCAGGTACATGTACACTAATACAAAGAAGATCGTGAATTTTTGCCAGATTAAAGTACAATGCATTCCAAAACATAAACATTTATTTCAGACAGCTGTGAAGGAATTAAAGTATACAAAATCCTGGCAGAAATTTCGACATTTTGACAACTAAACAATCGTATAATCATTTATGTAACGAATATAAAATCGCATATCAACAGTATAAATTACATTATACTGAAGAGCCGTGCCATGCAACCTTCAAATTAAAGTAGCGTCTTGAGATCTGAACTTTCTGTGAAAGCAAAATAATGAGATATACTACAATATTTTGACTTTATAATTTTTCACTGCATTCTTAAGATATCATAATTACTGTACCAAGAGAATAGTCAAAAGGTTATAGGACAACCAAAAATAAACATATAACGCCAATTAAGAACTAGTGACAAGAGCTGTCTCCGCAATGCACTCGATAGCTAATTGACTCCATTCTACCATCATCTCAATATCATATGCCTGAAAATGTTTCGGAATTAAATGCTATATAAGCTCACTTTAAAAACAGCTGAAGAATGTAAAAACAAATAATTGTAAATAACCTTGACCTCTGTCATTGTGACGTTGTGAAGCCAAAATGAAATACTAAGGTATCATATATCAAGCTAATGTACATGTATCATATTCCCCCTTTTGTCCCTTATTAAACCCAAACCCCAAAAATAAAAAAAATAATAACCCAAGGCTTATAAGCAATATATTGACCAAATTAAAACATAAAAAAAGATGTAGGAGAAGTTCACCTCACAAGCTTATTTTGACATTTTGACTCTTTTTTGGTCCCTAAATGGACCCCGAACCTCAACGGAAAGCTCCAAAACCTTATTACATATCTATATACATGTAGGTGAAAAGCAATTATAGTATAAAACCAAAATAAACACCAAAAACAAAAAAATGTGGGAAGAGTTTATGTCACAAGCTAATTTTTACATTTTGACCCCCTTTGGCCCTAAATGGGCCTTCGACCCTCCAAGACCTTTTTGCACATCTACATAAGATACGGAACAATTCTAACTGGAAATAAAACACCAAAAATAAAAAATGTGGGAGGAGTTTACGTCACATGTTGGTTTGTATATTCGATCCTTTTTG
>JAOXYI010378642.1:0-10054 GCA_028566495.1 Lithophaga antillarum
CAGCCAATCAAAACACATAATTAGCCCTGGCCGTCAGGTTGAATTTCTGATCCGAACAAAAAACATGATTTTATAGAGGACCTTCTCATGCATATTCCTGCCAAGTTTTGTTCCATTTGGCTCAGTGATTTCTGCGGAGAAGATCGAAATGTGAAAAGCTAACGACGGACGGACGACGGAATTAATATTAATTAAGATACTAACTCCTATAAAAACCGGACGTGACATCAGATGCTTCGAAAGGGTAAGCACGATCAAGTTTATCTTTTGAACATTCTATGGTTTTCAACTGTCATAGAATTTGTCAGCTCTACAAATAGCTTTTAGCTTTAAAATACATAGAATATTGTTTTGTTTTGCTAAGTTCTACTAGAGACAGTTTAAAATGTTTCTGGTTTTTAGTTATTCTATCGACTATTTGTTATATAACAGAACTGCTTGAAAATATCTTACAAGGAAAATATCGCTAAAAGTTCTTTCGGATAATTTTCCTTTAAATCTTAAGTCATGATGACTTCTAATTGCTGAAAAACACAGTTGGTTTGAAACTCTTGGTTTGGATACAGTATGTCTACATGGTTTTGTAAGATGAAGAATATATAGTTTGCATGTGTATATCCATTTTCATATGTAGTTACACCTGTGTACAAATGTTAAACTGTTTCAGTTTATCAGAGTCCATAATATCAAATGGCAGTTACAGTTTTGTTATTCTGGACAAGTTTTAATTTTTGTTTCATTTCCTTTAAGCCGAGCTAAACATATGTTATGATATATGTACTTTGTTCGAGGAGAGAAAATAATTCAATATTGACAAAAGTTAGACGTTGCGCAATGATAATTTAATATTGACAAAATTGCATAATATTGAAACGAAAAATTGATAATTTTTCTGAAACAAACCTGTCTGCTGATAATCAAACGTTATTTCTTTATACAGAAGATCTCATTATATAATAAGGACATTTTCATTCTTATAGTAATAAATGGACGTACAGAATCAAACGACAATTTTTTACTTACAGTTCCCAGTAATACTGAAATTATCATGAACGTTTGTACCTATTTAGCCTATGCTAAGGTAAAATGTCGTCTATAATGATATATATAATTGTTATTTACACTACGTTTATACTGTTAAATACATGACAAATTAATCAATAATCAATATGATGTAAAATATCTCTTATCTCAAAACGGAACGAAATACATTTGAAGTTAAGTAAAGTGTTCATTTAATGTTTCGAATTTCAGAATGTACGATGTACTGTATACATGGAATAGTAATATTATTTGTACTCAATATTTTCTCTCCTGTATTGTGTAGAAAGAAAGGTATTGTATATAATATATTTTTAACTAAAAAAATTACCGTTCAGGCGAGGATCCAGAATTTTGGAAAAGAAGGTCTAATTTTCGACATTTTTGCCAATAATTTTAATTTTCCTCTAGAGAAGGTGGGAATGCAGACCCTCGAAACTCCCATTAGATTCACCAGTGTTGTTTTGATTTTTGTCTTTTTCGTATTAACTGTACTTGTACTATTCACGATGAGAGAGATTAAATGAAAGGATAGAAATAGTCAAGTAGAGAGCATAAATTTGGTTGGTTTGTTTTGTATAGAGGAAGCAAATTTAGGATAATTCAGTTCAGATTTTATCTTAACAGATTTTTCAACAATATTATTTGTTCATAGATAAAGTTGGGACTTAATAAAGAATAAAACCGATACCTTATTTACAATTAAAGTTAGACAAAATATACAAAATAATTTTTCAATTTCATTTTCAGACTTGGTGTTCATTGTTGATAAATCCATTAGCATCAGTAATACACAATTTAGACAAGCCATAGATTTTATATACAACGTTACGAAATTTCTGCCGATTGGCAGCCATGATTTTCAAATTTCTGTAGTAGTATTCGATAATAAACCAACTGGACTATTTGATTTTGATGCATATCATAGTAAACAATCTCTTCTGCAAGCCATCAACAACACACAGTATATACGTGGCGGCTTTGGCACAAACACTGCTCTTGCTTTAAATTATTCCTTGACATTATTCTCCTCACGCAACGGAAGTCGTAATGGTGCAGACAGAGCGGCAGTAGTGTTAACAGATGGTGACTCAGACGACATGCTCAATACAGAACATGCTGCCGACAGTCTCCGACGGAATAATATTACAGTCTATGGAATTGGTATTGGATCTTCGTTTACATCTAATGATGAGATGTTAAAAATAGCAAATGGAAGTTCAAACGTTCTCAGAGTTGGGGACTTCGAGTATTTGTGTACTTTGGTACCATCTCTCGTACTTAAGTTAGGTAAGAAATTTGTATTACAATACATGATTCATATATATAGTGCAATAATCCTACAAAAATATAGAAGACAAACAAAGTAGTTATGAAAATCATGATCTACTTCATGTCAGACAAAGAAAGTTTAGATTCACCATCCCCACTATATTTGGCCCCAAAAGTGATTGAAATGTGAACATTAAAGAAGTCCTTTCTTCATCCCGAAGGATGTTTCATAATGAGCTAGTAAGTTCAAGAAGGCCAACAATGAAGTTCATAAGTAAGTATGATCTCGTTAATACCGTGTTTTTAACGCAAAATGTTGTAGAGAGAGAGTCTAGATGTCCTGACTCGGTACAGTTATTAAATAGTAGTGCGTTGAACTGGTTCTATAGACCTTGCTTTGTTCTCTCGAATATATTGAAAATATCGCACATTAATTAATCTACCCAATAATATGATAAAAAATACAGACCCCTAGTATCTAATGTAGAAATGTAGGATAAAAATGCTGATTCCATATAGCAAAGAAATTTCATACCCACCATCACGTAATAATGAGACATATAAAAGCACAAAAAAATAATATGAATACATTACATGTAGTTCACTTTAACCATGACTAGTTTTTACAACTTTAATGGAAAAGTAGCCTGCTAAGGCTGTTTGGTTGTTGGTGTTTATCATCACTTTCAGCAATATTTCAGCTATATCGTGCCTACCAGACTTACTGGGGGAGGGAAATCCGGACAGATATCCAACTGAACTGGTGAAACTCCCGACCTTGGGTAGGTGTGGAAAACTTTAACACATGAAGTGGGGCGAGCAGAACTCGAACCCACGACAGCGGTGTTAGGCTACTGGTCATAAGGCAGCGACATATACCACTCGGTCATCCAGACCATAGCCTATTAAGCCATTAAAATTTAATGCCATAAACATTAGTTTAATTTACGAAGAAACGTAATTAACGTGTTGGTACGCCTGGTTTTATATAGGAGTTC
The DNA here is from genome assembly GCA_028566495.1 of Lithophaga antillarum. Classification (NCBI taxonomy): domain Eukaryota; kingdom Metazoa; phylum Mollusca; class Bivalvia; order Mytilida; family Mytilidae; genus Lithophaga; species Lithophaga antillarum. The sequence continues at coordinate 3,312 of JAOXYI010378642.1, forward strand.
ATGTTGTCCAGTCTTGTTGTGTTATTACTCCTGGTTTTGTACAAGAGTTCGTGTTGTCCAATCTTGTTCTGTTATTAATCCTGGTTTTGTATAGGTGTTCATGTTGTCCAATTTTGTTCTATTTTTACTCCTGGTTTTATAAAGGAGTTCATGTTGTCCAATCTTGTTCTGTTGTTACTCCTGGTTTTATAAAGGAGTTCATGCTGTCCAATCTTGTTCTGTTGTTACTCCTGGTTTTATAAAGGAGTTCATGTTGTTCAATCCTGTTCTGTTCTTACTCCTGGTTTTATAAGGGAGTTCATGTTATCCAGTCTTGTTCTGTTATTACTCCTACTCTTATAAAGGAGTTATTGTTGTTTAATCTTGTTCTGTTATTACTTCTGGTTTTGTATAGGAGTTCATGCTGTCCAGTCTTGTTCTGTTATTACTGCTGGTTTTATAAAAGAGTTCTTGTTGTCTAATTTTATTCTGGTTTTGTATAGGAGTTCATGTTGTCCAATCCTGTTCTGTTATTACTCCTAGTTTTATAAGAAGTTAATGTTGTTTAATCTTGTTCTGTTATTACTTCTGGTTTTGTATAGGAGTTCATGTTGTCCAATCCTGTTCTGTTTTTACTCCTGGTTTTATAAAGGAGTTCATGTTGTCCAATCTTGTTCTGTTTTTACTCCTGGTTTTATAAAGGAGTTCATGTTGTCTAATCTTGTTGTGTTATTACTTCTGGTGTTGTTTAGAAGTTCGTGTTGTCCAATCTTGTTCTGTTATTACTTCCCTGGTTTTATATAGGAGTTAATGATGTCCAATCTTGTTTTTTTGTGTCGTTGTACTATTTGTTTATTCTAGTGTTATCTTGTAAAGTTTGCACCGTGAGTTTTAATCTAAAAAAGAGACTCCAAAGTTTGTTTCGAAATGGTGTAAAAATGATGATATGAAGCAAATTTTAAATTTGCATGCTTTATTCAGTTTCAAAATGTCCCGGTTCTCAAGACGAAAGACTAATCTCCCAATAAATATTTAATTATCGTTATGATCGCTGCGTTTACTTATCTTATTTTTTTTTCAGATCCAGCAGTTACTAGTCAAATGGTATGTCCTACAAAGCCAACTACAACGCACCAGTATTCTTCTACTGCAACTTTCCAACACCTTTCTTCCATCTCTGGGATTCCTGCAATAAGCCCACAAAATGGAAGGAAGAAAAGTGGTATGTTCTGCATAAACTTCCTTTGATATTTCGGGCAATCATTTAGAGTATATTTTGAGTGTGTGTGTGTTTTCTACCTATTTATAAAAACATTCAAACAAATGTTCAGTGTTCTGTAGATTTGCTATGTATTTAGATATAACGCTTTATAATGTGCGACAATATCCGATGCCTAGTTTTTGACATTTTTGCACTTAGGGTGATAGTAAATATAAGGCTAGTCGTACGCAAAATCTTGTCAGTATTTCCTACAGAAACTTGTATCATCGATAAACTTTCCATTTTTTTGTAACAGGAGATAGGGATCTAGTTATCGGCATTTTATGTATTTTCCTTTGATCTTACAGACTGATATTGTCAGTATCTTCGTACTGCAGTGATACTAAAAAAAATATCAGACATTGTCATGGGCGACGTGACGTCGTACTGACTGTGACGTTGCCGATAAAAACAATAGCGGCAGTTTGAATGTCTCGACTGAAATCATCACAAGTATCACAGTTCGCACTATCGAGCTCGCTGCGATACTGCTGATAATTTCCGTCTCGACCTTCAAAACTGCCGTTATTCTATATATAACGGACAAGAGAAGACTTCGTAAGTCTATGACTTGTGTCTTATCCATTGTCAGTATATTGCTTTTGACAATAAAATATGTTTAAGTTAAAGTAAAGATAATGGACAGAACTTCATTCAGAACGAAGTTCATACCATGTTCATACCATGTTTCTATCCCATAGTAAATGATTATTATAATAAAGTTAATAAATACTGTTAACCTACATAAACATATTATTATTTTTAATCTCGGAAAGTTATTTTTCAGATAATCATCACGTTGGAATAGTAGCTGGTATTGCTTCCGCTCTTTGTCTTTTAATTTTGCTAATGCTGGTTTTAATATTACTCCGAAAATTTCTAAGGTAAGTAGCCTGTAAATATCAAAGAAGTATATCACTATACACACTTATTTATCTTTCACATTAGATGAAAAAACATTGATTCGGGGAAAGTATTACAAGATTAACCAAGAGGATTTGTTTCCAGGATAGTGTGACGAGAGCGTTCCTTCCTTTGGTTATAGGAACCAGTAAATTTATAACTAACCTCTGATTGTGCAAGTGGATATCTTTAGATTGGTTGGTTAGAGTGTTGGCTTTGATGCGAGAGGTCCCGAGCACATCAGGGGAAATCGGAATTTTTGGGAGATAAATATAATTCTTTGTGAATAAATAACCCATGACGTCTAGATCAAGAAAACTTATCGGGTTGAAGATTGGTTTGTTCATATCGTCATCAAGGTATGATGACTTTTGAGAGGTAGTGTAAAGAGAGTGTTCCTTCCCCAGGTTATAGTAACCAGTTTCATAACTAATTTTCACTGACTGCGTTGGATTTGGTGTGAGAAGTCCCAGGATCGATCCCAACAGGGAACATGGCAGTTTCAGGACGTAGATAATGTTCTAATGTACAATAGCTCATCAGTATTTTGATATCGTAAGAGGTCTACTGTGCTGGAGACATAGCAATAACCATAGCCTAAGTTTTTAAAATCCACATCTTTCATACAGAGAAAGGCAATCGACAACATTCCTGAAGTTTATAATGAACCAATGTTTTTGCCATGATAGATAAAAAATGTCGGTGCATGTGATTAACAAAGATTTTTTAAAGAAAGTATTACCTCACATTAAAACAGATAGTTTTACACTTTTATCTGCTCATTAAACTGGAGTATCTTACTTCTAATTGTCATCTGAAAACTTATTTAAAGTTCCCCAGAGAGCCAGCTATAGTTACAAAACAATCTGACATATTGTAGTTTATCAATACATTAAATGTATCAAACTAATGCAAATGACAAAATATCGATTAAATCCATAACTTCTTGTGTTACTGTTTTCAACCTATCAACCAAAATCTTTTAAGTCAGAATTAAAATTTTAGGCCACTGGCTGATATAGCTTTTCGTGCACCCTCACATTTTGGAATGAGTGTAATCTTTTAATATCCCTTATACATCGTTTTCAAAAATGTTAACACTGAAAATTTTCAGTAAGCATTTATATTTTTGAGCCCCTTTTCACACCTTTAAACCTATTAATTTATAGTTTTGATTCTTAGCCTTTTCATCTTATAGTATCTTCAATTTGACATAAACAATATTCTTTGATTTCTGAAATTCTCTGTAGAGGGAAGTTAAATGATATAACCATATTTAGTAATCACGAAATATAGATTGTAATTATTTATGTAACAACCTAAGTATGAGCAGTAAAATTGTGAAAAAAAGTCAATGGTCTACAGAAAATTATATTATTATATGAGAAAGAAACCCCATAAAATCAAGCACCAGAACTACAGCAATTCCTCATGATATCCTTATTAACTGATAAATCACAAAGTCTTCAGAAATGAAAGCTTTCATCATCTCATATTGCTGAGGGACCTTTGTATTCAAGAATCTTACAGAAAATAAAATCTTCTGATTTTGTTTTGAAATAGTTTTATGTTAGAATAATAGGAATTGTGCATCAAATTAATGTTGGTACCTTGTGGTACATTGTAATGTATTACGACCCTCGGGGGTGTCACCAGGGTACCGTCACCAGTGGTCAGTACTTCGGTGATGACATGAAGTTAATTGAGTACTTTATGAAATTTTGACAGAGTAAAATTGTTTGAATTATTTAAAAAACTAAGGTTTATCCATAAAAAGGTAATCGTAGCTGGTTTTGGCTGTGATTTTGGGTTTGTTTGGCTCTTCAACATTTTTGATTTTCTTTGGATTTCCAAAATTTTGACTTCGAGCACCACTGATGAGACATGATTGGTTGAAATGCGCATATAGTGCATCAAATTAACTTTGGTATCTTGTGATATTATATTAGTAAGGAAGGCCTCATAAATGTTTTGGATACAAAACTTAATTAATTTTTCTTTTGTATGTCCTATTTTATGAAAAAACAACACTATTAATCTGCGCTCGTTTTGTTATAGAAATTTAGGAAGAAAACAGTTCATATATAATAATTCATATATTTTAAACCATTGAAAACAAATCGTACATTGGATAGCATCGTATGCTATATCCATTAGAGATTAGATCTTCAGGGTCTTTTCCGTTTCCGATAGTTTAATTTGTAATCATAGCATCAAAGAACTTAATAATTACAGAACGCTTCATTGCATTCCATGAATAAGACTATATTTCAAAATTGTGAAAATTCAGTATTGGGAGTGAAAGAAATATCCCATTTACCAGAGGCTCTCTATTACAGCAAATATTTATTTTACCGATTTCCTGCTTAATATTAAATAGTAGTCGGATTCCAAAAATATCATCATGCATGATTAATAATTTCAACTACGTCACACAACAATAAAAGTGGAAAGAATGTCGAAGTCATCATTACTACATGCACTTAATAGGTCGGTTGAGTTGTTAGGGTACACCGCGCCTTTCAGGAATTTTTCAGCTTTATCGTGACTGCTCGACTTACTGACGGACGCAAGCCCTAACAGCTAGCTAACCAGTAAACTTACGACCTTGGGTAAGTGCCCGGAAACCTTAACACATAAAGTGGGGCGAGTGGGACTCGAACACACGACAGTAGTGTTAGGCTAGTGGTCGTGAGTCAGCGGCCTTAACCACTCGACCACCTAGGCCCATACTACTCTGCAAATAAAGTGCATTTACTAACAAGGGTATCATCAGATCTACAGTCTTTGTTCTTGCTGTATCATGTGCGTAGTATAGAACGTCTGACATGCTCGTTCACATGAAATATTTTTGTACGGGTAAATATACCCGTTGATTACGTTTTCAATGTTGATTTAGAATGGGTTGGATTATGTATTCGGACGGTAATGGGTGAAATGTATTGTTGTTTTCCGTATTTATATGGTCTTATGCTTTATTTGCAGAAGAAGAAAAACAGAACCTAGTGACGGAATGGTTATCATAGGCCAGGCACCACGTAAAACAGCATTCTGATTCGCTAATATCGTAAAAACAGAGACACATACCAATAAATTCAACTTTCCTGTTGTATATTAGCTCTTCTTAATTGCAGGAATTAAAACTAATAACAACAGCAAATCATCCATTCATTATATATGTTTCATAAATCACGATAGATTGGGAGTAAGTTCGTGTTTAATGTCGGAACCGATGTTGCGCTATTATCAGTGCGGTGATATCGTAAACTATCAATTTTGAATTACTTTGAATACCTTAATTTCATTTTGCAGTATACAGAGTGACACTGTATACAAAAAATGCACCGCAAGAGTGGCTTTCATTGACGGTGTCATTTCCCTTCTTACTCTGCAGAAACTGACCTTTGTATGTTGGCTATTGAACGGATATTTGCAAGACGTTTAAAGGTTAAAAAAAAACAAATCAAATTAATTATTCAGAGGGACATTTATGAGAATCATGAAATGTTTACTCATGAATATTCTTATTGTTTTCTGAAATAATCTTATAGTAATATCCTTCTTGTTTTTTCACCTCGCTGTCGCGGTTAAACACTGTTTTTCCAGCTGTATAATTAAATGAATATTTACTTAGTAACAAAAAGGAAAAGTCGAAACAAATACAAGAATTTCGAGTTCCGTTAAAGTAGTATTATAAACACAAAATAAGTATATTTGTATTAAATTTGCACTATTTGTAAACAAAAAATCATAAATAAAATTATCAAATCTGTTATGACTAACTCATAGATAATTGCCACAAATGAAATAATTAATGCATCAACTTATATTTGTATGAGTGACTTATTTTTCGTTATTCGGCCATGAGTGGTATATTTTTGACAGTCAAATGTCAAATCTACGGTTCTCCGATCGACGTTGAAAAAGTTGCAAAATGTTGAACTTGCAGAACTGTTAATTCCTGTTTTTGCAGCAGGCTTTACCCCTATCACTGTAAACAAAATTTATGTAACGCATTAAAGACGCATCGTTTATTTAATCATATACATCAATTAAAAAAACACAAACAAAACCCTTGTATATATATATATATCAGCTGTTCTCTCAGGTTGATGTGAGTTTATTGCAGAGTGGAATTGTATATTTTACACAGATAAATGTAACCTTGAAATTACTAAGGTCAAAGAAAAATAACTATCATTTCATTGACAAATAATAAGTTTTCATTCAAAAAGCTGTATAAAATGTAAATATTGTATATAGTTACTAAATGCTGGAAAGATAGTCAAATTTTCCTTTACAATGAGATATTTCAAAATACTGTCAGCTGTTAAAGCTTTGTTACAACTCTATTTGCAATAACAACGTTATCTGCAATAATATTGCAAATAGCGTACGCTAACTGTACTAAAGCAAATTGTTGCAGTTAGCGTCGCTATGATACATATTGCCGCTAAATGCAATATTAAATATCGAAAAATGAACATGAAGAAAAAAGCAATACTTACATAGTATTTAAACTATATTATGCAATTATAGCACTTTGACGAGATCAATATGAGGTTTTATGGAGCACAGGAAAGCAATATGGACCGAGGCT
>JAOXYI010378752.1:0-16306 GCA_028566495.1 Lithophaga antillarum
TACAGGTACAGGTGGCCCATGAACTAAAGTGCGTTATTTCAATCAGTCAAAGGAGGTGGTACATACTATAAGCCTATGTTTTGTCCCCTAAAATTGAAACATGTTAAAAGGTCTGTACTTTGTTATTACCACCATTTACATTTACACCATGTTAAACTTTTCATAACATTAGTGAAACTTCATGAACCAGTAAGTTACATAAACATTATCCGATCACTTTAGTAAGAAACATTACCCAACCAAGGTTTTGAGAAATTCCCGTTTTGGAACAAAAGGGACTTTATCATATCTCCACCTTTCCAAATGAGTGTCGATACCAAACATTTAGAAAATCAGTGATTTAAAACCTGCCCAAGCAAGCACACTAAAAGACCCACATAAAGAAATTATCCAAGAATAAGTTATACTATCAGGTGGAACTTTAGTTTTAAAACAATGTTTTATTTTCCCATAAATTTCAATTTTTGAGAATGGTATTAAAATGACATTTCATGATGATTTATTGTTACATGGAATAATGAAGTCTAAATATTTTATAGAACTCTTAAACAACGTTTAGCCACTCCTGCCCAGATTTCGATTACAGTGATTCTGATACTGATTGAGAGTTATTATATGTAACCATAATCCTTCCACATACCATTATATATTTGCATTGATAAAACAAAGTTTTATCAGTATGTTCATTAGATTAATCAGGATTGTTTTACTGCAGTGTTTTCTGGTTAACGAGATATCGCTTCTTGAAAATGAAATAGACTGTACTTGCTAAAACATTGCCAACAACTGGAGCATCATGTTCCTTTTAACAAAGTTTAGACATTATATGTAACATAATATAATCAGTAAGTAGGTGGGTTTTAGCAGATTACAATTTCACTACAATCAAACGCAAATGTTAATTTGAAGTAATGTTTTCCTTGGGGTGTAATTTATCACATAGAAGTTATATATTTTAACAGGAAACGATATATTTTTCATTCGGAACTTACCTTCATTCTGGAACTAGTCAATAATAAAAATAAAAACTACACGAACTGTAATTTTGCATGACAACATGGATCCACCAGTTCTCGAACCTGTGAATTTCTCCTCGCACAAGGAAATTGGTATGAACGAGGTACTTTCACGTAATTTTGAACTATAAAACTGATTTAATTTTTAACTTATTTTGATTTTAAAAAGATATATTTTGACTTACCGGTAGTCTCTGCTTGATTTTTTTAAAAATCACTTTCATTTGCTAACAATTTCTTTTAAATTAACAAGGTAGATTAAACTAATTCATTTCTGGAATCAAGAAAAACAGCTTGTGTTTACCAATGTTTTCAGTTTTGATTCTTTTCTTACAGACAAATATATTGTGGTGAAATTATTTTTATCATAGATATACATGGTGTAAGTATTTAGATATGTCTTGGCTTTTGCGCCTGGTAGCCGTATCACGGTTTTCTTTATTATAAAAAAAATATCCTCTTTACTATTGATACATGTAGTTATGACTGTACTAATGTATAACCGTTTTGATAAGTATACATCAAAGACACGACTATAGAATTTTCATCCAAATATGATTCAAATTTAGTTTTTAGCCTTTGGTACTGTTTCTGTATCACAAATGTCATTTACTGTATATGGCACCACAGTATAATCAACTTTTATATGTGAATATGTATTATGCGGTCAGTACAGTAAGGATAAGACTATATATGTAGTTGTCCTATCGTTGATATAGCGACAGCAGAATACCAATAACCGATACAAAATCACAATCTGTACATATCAACACTAACCCAGTATAAATAAAAAAGAAAAACTAAACAAAAAGACTGACGATCAGGTAAAACGAACTCCCTTACAAAACCGGAAGTTAGAACAGGTGTACCTATATGATGAGCTTCATACAGCATCCGTCGTGAAGTTTTAATAGTCAAAGTCTGTATACAAGTCATAATTAGTAAAGACAATAATGAATCTATGACACCAGAAACATGTCTACAACCAGTTGAGACACAGAAAATTCTGATGGATCAACCAGTTCCTGATGGAGAGCATACAATTTTCGAAGGAATGATTCCAGGTTAACCTTTGACTGAGTATTTTACTGGTGAAGAAGATCCTTTAGAACAAGCTCTACAATATCGTAATCAACTACGGTACATAGACTCCATACGCAGGGGAAGAAGAAATGGTGCGACTCAAAAAAGGGAGGGTCACAATTTAAAAAATATATCGCCTTTCTCATAAATTCATCAATGAAAAAGTCCGTCCGTGTCAATTTTCAGGAAAAAGTCTCAATATGAAGCAGATTTGTTCGTTTTTGTTGTGTACTTTATCTCATGTTCACTGCAGTATATAAGATATAGTCGATTTTTTTCTTATTACTAAGAAGGTCTTGGACAAGCTCAGAGTCATAATCAAGATGGTAAGCAGAGGTGCACAATTGGTACGTTGTCTTAAAGAAACATTTAATTAACTAACAGTTTTAGGCAGTCTTTCAGTTTTGACTGAGGAATTGTTATATACAAGGTACAGAGATCAAAAGTCTTAATACTACTGCAGAATTTCAAAGATTTAGATTTTAAATTTTTGGAATCTCCAGAATCCACATCAGTTTGTAGAATATGCTTTAAAAACAGAATTCTGAAGACCATCTTTGACCGCATACATAATAGATGTAAAAGCTTTTGAGGGAGATTTTGTGGAGCACCTGAAAGAACCGGCTATACAACGCTCTAAGGACACGTGTGTAATTTTGGTATCTTTACAAGAAATGGAGACAGTTCCCGAAATACCAGCGAAATTTTCCCGCCTCAGTTTACGATAACGTGACTGAACAGACCGATAAAATTTCTATATCGTGTATACTAAAATGCGCCTAAATCTGAGTTAGAAAATGAATAAATACATCTGTCTGCTAAAGAAAACAATTACAGTAGAACAGTCTTATGTTTTGTTGCAAATAAATATAAATTTATCCTATTGCCGATTTTGCAATAAAATATTACAAAACAAAAAAAAACTAATATAGTTGAAACTGCTGAAAGTTGTATTTATTGAAAATTCATTCAATTCGACAGTGCCTTTAAGTGACGTGTCAAACGCCATCTGTGATAAAATGTAAATTTGCCACTATATTTAGGTTTAAAGCTAGATTGAGTGATTGATTGATTGTATAACGTCCATCGTGTAATATTTCAACAACATTCAGAACAAATTAACAAACAATAAATCAACATAAAAATAAAAAAGTAAAAGCTCGATGTTAACATGATTGTATGCGATGGAGAAATTTAATCGGTCTGTTCAATCGCGTTATCATAGGCTTAGGTCAGAAAATTTCGCTTGTATTTCGGAGACTGTAACCTTTAAGAATATGGATCCACACAATGAAGATAATCTTATTAAAGAAAAAACCACTGTTAGGGTAATGCGACCTGTCGTAGTAACGGAAGTCGGAAATTATGAAGAGAAATATACAAGAAACTGTACAGAAACAGAAGAATTAGAAATACCAAATCACTTAACAGACTTACTAGAAGAAGCTGTACACATCTGAATGGAGAACAAAAGACTGAAGTAATGAAGCTGTTATTTAAATTTAAAGATGTATTTTCGACCAGCGATATGGATCTAAGGAAGACTGATTTAGTTAAGCATAACATTGAAACTGAGACTGCTGCTTCAATACGTCAATCCTATAGAAGATTAGCATCTAAACAACAGGAATTGCAGAAAAACTTATCGAAGAGATGTTGAATAAAAATTTAATAGAACCTTCCCAAGTCTACGGGCTTCGCTATTTGTCTAGTCAAGGAAAAGGATGGAGAGACCATTTTTTGTGTTGATTATAGAAAACTGAATTCAGCTACTATTAAAGATGCTTATCCATTTTCCCATGTAGATGTGATAGTTTAAATGCTCTTGGTGGTTCCAAATGGTACTCATCAATGGATTTAACTAAAGGTTATTATTGGCCAGAACTTGAACCCAAGGCAAAAGAAAAATCTGCTTTTACGGTCCGGAGTAGCCTTTTTCAATGGAAAGTATTCCCTATGGGTTGTCAAATTCTGTTGCTTCTTTTGAAAGATTGATGGAACAAATAATTTCAAGTATGAACTGAAAAATATTACTTATCTGCATTTGTATTTAGATGACATTATTTTATTTTGTAAGACTTTCTCTGAAGAATTAGAGAGGTTGAAAATGGTATTTTTAAAATTAAGAGAATCTGGAATGAAACTCAAACCCAAGAAATGTTATTTATTTCAAAAAGAAGTAACTTACCTTGGTCAAGTTGTTTCTGAAGATGGAATTAAGACTGTTCCTACTAAAATTCAGGCTGTTCAGAACTCCTACTTGTAGCTCGGAAGTTTGAAGTTTCGTTGGCCTTGCTTCTTATTACAGACGATTCATCAAAGATTTTGCAAAAATAGCAAAAGAATTACACAAGCTTACTGAGAAAAACAATATTTTTGTTTGGACTGAAGAATGTAAAGACTTGTCTAGATGTCTGACGTTGAAACTGACCAAATGATCCGTTTATCGTATGCAAATGTTGAAGATCCATATGTACTTGATACAGATGCTTCTTTTCATGGGATTGGTGCCGTTTATTGTCAAACACATAAATATCAAGAACGAGTTGTTGGATGTGCCAGTAAGGCTGTCCAATATAACTGAACAAAATTACTGTGACAAGAAAATAATTGTTAGCAATTGTCCATTTTATGAAACATTTAGACAATACTTGTATGATAATGAGTTTTTGGTCAGAACAGATCATGCAGACCTTAAATGGTGATTCAAAGTACCAGAAAGACAGTTAGCCAGATGGCTACATGTACTTGGTGAATACAATTTTGAAAATTAACCATAGATAAGGACAGAGTCATGGTAATACAAAGGGATTGTCAAGAAAACCATGTTCACGGTGTAGACAAGAAGCAGAAAATACTGGAATTTCTGAAAATTCGAACAGAAAATGGTGTAAGCCAGAGAAAATTGAAGAACCAAAAGAAGAACATAATGAAGATATTTCAATTAAGGCTTTGAAGATAGGGCCTTAGCGGGCTATAGAATAAAAGAAGCACAAAGTAATGACCCAGATATAAAACCTTTACTTGACGCTTTCAATAAAAGTCAAGTCAACCCAAACTCAGAAGAGTTCTTTCCCTTTTCCAAAACAACAAAGTTAAGTTTATTTCACCCGGTGGGACCGTCTACAAATTATTGAAGATGTTTTATGTAGAAAATGGGAATCAGATAATGGAAAACTTCATCGATGGTAGATTGTATTGCCCCGAGTGTTGCAAAAAGTTGTACCTCAACATTTACACAGTAATAATACTAGTGCACACCTTGGAGTAGCTAAAACCTCAAGCAATTTCACAACGTTATTATTGGCATGGTCAGATTTAATGATATATGAGCATGGTGTAGATACTGTGGAGTTTACGAAGCTAGACAAATACCTGCAAAACCTGCAAAGGCCCACTACAACAACACTTGGTTGGTGCCCCAATGGAGCGATAAGCCGTAGATATTTTAGGATCATATCCAGAATCCTACAGGAAATACTTTTACTTGCAGACTATTTTACAAAATGGGTAGAGCCTTTACGCTTCCTAATCAAGAAGATGAAACTATAGCATCTGTTTTGGTAGAATTTATATCTAGAATGGGAGTGCCCTTAGAGCTCCATTCAGATTTAGGAAGTAATTTTAAATCCAAAGTTTTCGAGAAATACAAATTATTATGCATCAGGAAGACCCATTGTGCCATAGCAAACCCTATATTAGGCGGAATGGTAGAAAGATTTAATCGAACTTTAGTGGACGTGATGGCTAAACTTATTTCTCCTACAGAACACCAGCGCGACTTGGATGAAAAGATACCATATGCTGTAATGGCATACAGAAGTTTAGTACAAGAATATACTGGTGAAACTCCCTCCATGTTAATGATGGGAAGGGAAATTGGTCTACCTATTATTTTTTGTATAGAAAACCAGAAAAAGAAGAACTTAACACGTATTGTGCTTATTAACTGCGGGACAGAATTTATGAATCTGAAAACCAAGCACGGAAGAATTTAAAGACTAGTGCTAGGAAATGAAAGAAGTATCATGACAGAAGACTTAATGGAGCTCCTTATACTGTTTGTGAAGCAGTTTGGTATTTAAACACCACTAAGTAGGAAGGTTTATTCCCATAGCTGCAAAATAAATGGGATGGTCCATACAAAGTTGTTTCTGTAATATCTGATGTAGTTTTCAGAATTAAGAAACCTGGAACGTTTTTACCTGAAATTGTTCATTTTGACAAACTTAAAAAGTATATAACGGTACTTTCCCGGATAATTTTTATGAAGATAACAGAAGAGGTTCTGTCGGTAGAGGAAACAGAAGAAGAAACGAACGTTGAAGAAATCGATAATTTCAGAAATCTGTCACAAATATAGAAGACTTCACTGAGGTTACCACCTCCTCAACCCGACCCCAAAGGTCTCGAAGAGTGCCTACCAGATTTCAGTAAACAGTAAATTTTTGATTGTGTCTTTGTTTTTTCATGTATTTCGGTATATATTGCCAAGCTGGCTACAAACACAAGCCATCCTAATCAGGCATCAAAAGCACCATGTCCTCCAAACTAAGTATCAGTGTAGAAGATGTCCAGTCACCACTTCGAGAAGAAGAGATCTGATCAGACATTATGTCCGCTTGTATCCTCATTTACCTTATGAAGCAGCCCAAATAAAGGTTACTGTGGTACCAAAGGAAGACAGAAGAGTAGTACGAGAAAGAACACCTGATAGAACACCAGGAAGAAGTCCAAAGAAGACATAGAAGTCTCGAAAGAGTAAAGAAGAAACGAAGAAGCCAGCAGAAACAGTTAGTAAAGCTCCCGATACAAGTGATCAACAAACAGCTGAAGAGCGAGAGTTCCTGAATACCCTTCCTTTGCCAGAAGATCTGCCGCCTGTACCATCTGACGTCCTAAGTCTTCTGGCAGAGGAAAAAAGCCATCACCTCTGTTGATATGCCTATGGATGTTTTGAGTAGGCCCAGGTCTACACGTAAGCAGATCCAGATGGACCAGCCTGTTCATGAATGAATCACTGAATGGTCCTCTACCAAGTTTGTAATTTTCATTCCGATCGGAAGTCCAATATGTCCGCAACTGCAGGACATAGTTTAACAAGGAGCCTATGGGAAAAACCGTCAAATATCTTCTTCTCAGAAGCAACGGAGACAATTAAACCAAAACTGTTCATGAATGATCATTGGATGGTCCTCTACCAAGATCATAATTTTCATGCCGATTGGAAGTCCAAGATGGCTACCACTGCAGGACATTGTTTTGCATAGGACCCTATGGGAAAAACAGTCGAAAATCTTTTTCTCAGAAACAACAGAGACAATTAAACTGAAACTGAAACTGTTCATGAATGATCATTGGATGGTCCTCTATCAAGTTTGTGATTGGAAGTCCAAGATGGCCGCCACTGCAGGACATAGTTTTCCATAGGACCCAATGGGAAAAACGTTCAGAGATCTTCCTCTCATAGACTATAAAGACAATTAAACCAGAACTGTTCATGACTGACGATTGGATGGTTCTCTACCAAATTTGGTATTTTCATACCGATGGAAAATCCAAGATGGCCGCCACAGCAGAACATAATTTAACATAGAACTCTATGGGAAAACAGTCGAAAATATTTCTCTCAGAAACGACGGAGACAATTAAACAGAAACCATTCATGAATGATCATTATATGGTCCTCTACCAAGTTTATAATCTCATGATGATCGGAAGTCCAAGATGGCCGCCACCGCAGGACATAGTTTAGCATAGGACCCTATGGGAAAAATAGTCAAATATCTTCTTCTCAGAAACAACAGATACAGTTTAACCAAAACTGTTCACGAATGATCATTAGATGGTCCTCTACCAATTTGTAAATTTCATGCCGATTGGAAGGCATCGATGGCTACCACTTGACACAGTTTAACATAGAACCCTATGGGAAAACAGTCGAAAATCGTCTTCTCAGAAATAACAGGGTCAATTAAACTGGAACTGTTCATGAATGATTATTTTAATGGTCCCCTACCAAGTGTGTAATTTTCACGCCAATCGGAAGTCCAAGATGACCGCCACCGTAGGACATAATTTAACATAGGACCTTATGGGAAAAAACATACAGAGATCTTCTTAGAAACTATTGCAAAAATTAAACCAGAACTTTTCACAAATGGTCATAGATCGTTGTCTATCAAAAGTGTAATTTTCATGCAAGTTGGAAGACCAAGATTATCGGCACATCAGAACATAGAATCCTATAGGAAAGGCACTCAAAGATCTTCATAGAAACCGCAAAGACAATTTTAACCAAATATTTAATTACTGGATGGTGCTCTACCAATTATGTAATTTTCACGCAGATCAGAAGTCCAAGATGGCGCCACCATAGGCCACCGCTGGGCATAATTTAACATAGAACCCTCTGGGAAATTCAAAGATCTTCTAAGAATTAAATCAAAACTGTTCATTAATGACCACTGGATGGTCCTCTACCAAGAGTGTAATTTTCATGATGATCAGGAATCCAAGATGGCCACTACTGTGGGAAATACTTTAACGTAGAACGACTATCAGAAAATTTTTCACTTTTGGGCAGTGGATCAACTTATAACCAGGTGAGCAATACAGGCTCAGGTGAGCCTCTAATTTGCATATTATAATAATTATGATTCCATATTTATACCTAAATTTTTTATTAGTAACGCTATAATGAGAATTGTAGTACAAATAATAAAAAATGGAGAACTATCGGATACCCTTGACGCAATCTTCTCTAAATATTAAAAGAAACTGAACGTTTTTGATAATATCATCAGTGTAACCTCATTGAATATCGACAAGATTTTTTTAATCTGTATAGGCTTTCCGTAATGAATGATTGGTTCCATATATAAGGTTGGAATATTTATCAATGCAAATTCCTTCAAAAATAAATCACTGTGGCCTTCATTGCACACTTTGCTAGTTTATCAGAATTACACCGAGTTAATTTCTTTGATTCTTTTCTGTGTGGAGTTATGTAATATTTGTTGCTGATGTATTTTAACAAACAATATATCTGTGGCCTACATTTTATGTTTCACTGATTTTGTTAATGTGATACATAATGCTTTTGGGTTGATATTTCGAACTTTCCCTTTTGAAAGTTTTTACGTATCTTTGTTTTCAAATTCATATGGTTTGATGTCGCTGACTTTATATCGACTTCGCTGGATTATTTCACATTGAATAGTTTAACTGGGCACGCACAGTTATATTAATTTGTGTTGGGTCGTTTGATGGTTTGAAACAGGATTGTATTTCCCCTTTTTGCTTTGCTGGCCAGCCAGGGTTTTGCATTACTATTGAAGAGACTAGCTCGTCGTTGTTAGGCACATTGTCTAATTTATTGACATTAGTATTGTCATTTTGGGTTTTTGTGTTATTGTCGGCTTATGTGTCGGTTTATAACTTACCCATTTTTGTCTTGTTAAAGACATTTTTTGTGTAGTCATTGATTTAAATGTTCCAGGAACTCGGTGGTGATTTGTTCATTTTAGAACTCATTGTTTATTTGTTCATATTGTTAATATTTTTAGATTTTAAAATTACGTTTACCTTTTAAACATTGTGAGAAAGTTGTTTGGGCGTTGAGTTACGCGAGATACTTATTTTAAAACCTATTTATTTTTATTTTTGTTAGACCATAACAAATTTTTATTTGTCAGGTCGTAACGGTAGCAGCAATCATTTACTACACTTCCCGAAATATTATGCGAAATTTTCTGTCCTACGCCTACGATAACGCGGTTGAACAGAAATATAAAATTTCTCTATCGCATGCACTCATTTTAATATTGAGATTTGGCAATTTTACATTTTATCACAGGGGTCATTTGACACATCTTTGAAAGGTACTGTAGAATATTTAATTAATTTTCAATAAATGCGACTTTCAGCATTTTTAACTATATCGTTGCAGCTAGGTTAAGTTGCGAGTAAATCGCAGAGAATCAATTTCCTTACATATGTCGAATGGAGTGGGGTGGGATCTATCTTAAATTTAAGATTAATTGATACACACATTTCTCATTTGAGAAGAAACAAAATTTCTTCAACACCTTGGCCAGCCATGTTTCCGCAAACTACAGTATAAATACTTTTGTACCAGTGTAAACAAGTGAATTAAGTTTTGCAATGCGAAACATGTCCCCTACTGTTCTAACAAACTTTTGATGTGCATCATGCTCTCACTATCCACTACCTAACTATAAAATATAAAAGTAATATCTGAAACCAAATTTGAGCTTTAGGTGGTAACGTGGAAAAACGTTGCTAAAAATACCATAAAAATGGCCGCCGTTCGGCCATCTTTGATCTTTCACCTAAAAAAAAGCATCATGTTCTCATTGTTCACTACCTGATTGCAAAATATAAGAGTATTGTCTGTAAGCATGAATGAGCTTCAGATGGTAACATAAAAAATGTCGCGAAAATACCATAAACATGGCTTCCGTTGGGCCATTTTTGATTTATCAAAAAAAAAAAAAAAAAAAAAGAAAAGAAAAAACAATAATAATAATAATAATAATAATAATTTCACTTGCATCATGCTCTAATTGTCCACTACCTAACTGCAAAATATGACAGTAATATCTGAAACCATCTATAACCTTCAAGTGGTAACATAAACAAAACATCACGAAAATACCACAAAAATGTCCGCCGTTCGGCAATCTTTGATTTTTCAACAAAAAAAAAAAAAAAAAAAAAAAAAAAATATTTTACGTGCATCATTCTCTCATTTTCCACTACCTAACTGCAAAATATGAGAAGTACATCTGAAACCGCCTTTGAACCAGAGGCGGTAACGTCTTACAGGGACAGACTGACAGACAGACGGTCAGACAGACAGACAGACCGAGAGCAATCCTATAATCCCTAGGGGACTATCAATGTAACTGGCAGGAATCTAACCTAAAAAGCCCATTGAATATTAAGTTGACAAGATGAATAGTAGAATACTACAAATCAGTTTAATAATACTTGATCCACATTAATTGGGAGACTTGTGTGCTACAGTTAGGCAACAGAATTTCCATGTCTCTACCTTTCATTCAAAAGCTGTTTATATATGTACGAAAATAGCAAGACAGTTGAAAATGCACCTCGATATCAGAATTTGCAGTAAGTTAGATGTTAAGTATATATGTTCACGTTCCAACTCGGATTTAGATGCATTTCAGTGTACACGATTGAGACATTTTACAGATCTGTACATTTGCGTTATCGTAGACTATGGCTCGTATTTCGGGAACTGAAATAAAAATATCATGTACAAAAGAATGAAATAACTAATTTAGATTAATTTTCTGTAGTCTTCCATCAAAGTTTGATGGTCCATATTCTTTTTGAAGACATTTAGAATCATGGCTAGTTCCAAATGTATTGACATTGGTACCAGTCCAACCAACAGGAGTAATGTGAACAGCACTCGGAGATGACACACTTGGACACTCCGGGAAGTAATTAAATGGCAGTAGAAAAAATCGAACTTGTGATCCTGTAGTGGTTGTAGAAGGGATATCCTCTGCGTGTGGAATATGCAAAACTCCCATTGTTACCCAAGCAACGATATCCTCATTCAATATAGTATCATTATCGGAAATGAACTTTTCGAAATCAACTACTGGATTCCTTGGTCCGTTTTGTGCATAAACGGAAGTGCTTGATGCTTCATCGTCTTTATATTTACTGACTGCTATAGGGAACTTTGCCCAACTAGCGGCATTTGTTTCCGAGGATTCGGACAATAAAAAAGGCGTTTTTCCAAGGTTGAGTATTCGATATGCCCTCTTATGCTTGAACTCGTTTTCAGATCTGTCATTGTAGAAGATGTCATACCTGGCTTCATTTCTGGCTTGATAATTGGCTTCATCTTCAGTTGACTTTTTGTTGAGATTAAATTTAAATTGTGTTTTATTAAAATTTGTGTACCATGGGGGCTTGATAGTTTCTGTAGATATATCGAGCGTAGAGTACACATTGGAACGTCCGTTGATATCAAGGTCTACCTTATAGTGAAATAAATGTTGGTGAATATCTGCCATCATATGCGATCTAAGTTTACTTCCGTATTTTAATTCTTCTTCAAGAGGAAATGCAGACTGAACGTATCCGGTAGCAGATACCCTTACTTCTACGGCACCGCTCAGGTGAAATATGTAATCAAAAATATAATCGTAATTCCAAACGTTGGAAATAGATCTCACAACCAGACGATAATCTCCCAAACCTCCATAGAAAAAGTAGCTACCTTCAAAATCCGATGCGTAATGTCTGCGCAAAGGGTGCTCAGCATGGTCCTCAAATATACAAACGCCTCTTTTTATCCGCAGAAGATTATTTGTGTTTGCAAAAGTATCGACATCGAGAAACGTTGCTGTTCCCGGGCAGTCAACACCAGGAACCAGTTCATTTATATATGCTCCCATCAGCCAAGAAACGTCGTAATAGTTAGTTATGCTTTGTGCGGGCCCGTATCCCGAGTAAAATACACATGCCTCTTGAAGTGATAGTTCATAAGCAATACGTTGTCCTTGAAAACGAATATCGAACAACTGAACTCCAGTAGAGGTCTTTGTATTGATATTAAAGTCCCAGTGCATATAGGTCAAGTGTAATCCGTTGAGTTGATACCGATGCCCGTCTGGTTCCACCAGTTTTGGGCCTTGCAAGGGAACGTTCATTTCACTTTTTCCATGTCTGAGATATGTTGAATATAAACTTTCATCGTAACTAGGAACTGGCATTTTTAGTTTTTTAATATTTCCCGATCTATAATCATCCAATAATAGTTGTGGTGACGATCTCTTTTGACCATTATATACTATTTGAAGAACTTTCCAATCTGCGAATTTCCTCTTAGAATGGTCAATTTGGATTTCTAGTCCTAGAGGGTGAATGTAAAATCCCTCAACCTTTCGGAAAGCCCAGAACCACGATCTTCTTTCTTTGTCGTTCGTTCCACGTGGGGCAACGTCATAAAACGTCAAACAGTTAACGTCGGTACAATTATGGTAGGCCAAACCGTAACTTTCTATCAGTAAGGAATATAGCAACTCGCTCGTCTCGGTCAAAATGTCGTAAAGTCTTCCATATTCAGGGCCATCCATAGGCTTGAAATTGTAAGGTATCGGGTTTTTATTAATCTTTCTGTGGAAGGTCGGATCTGGAAGGGGACCTACCTCGTACTCCTCCACAACTCTAACAGATAAATCTCCTCGGAAAACTACAACGTGCGCTTTTCTTTCCGGCTGTTCCGAGCCTAAGTCAAGATATTCCAGAACTTTGTTTTTCGGGGGTAGATACAAATCAATCATATAGATGTACGCACTCTCCGGTGTCCCCTTATTAATGCTGACAAGGTTCAGGTTCGTTTTTGTTTTCATGTAGTTTTTAACCGCTGCATATTCTTTAGGGGTTAGATTGTCAAATACAGCTGGTTTTTATAGATTACTCGGCTTAACTGGGTATCCTGCGTCACAAACTTCCATTTTATTCTTCGACAAGAAGACTGACAGAATTATTATACAGATCGCTAACAGGAAAACCAGAACTGACACTACTACTAATTGAATTTTCAATATTTTCTCTTTTCCTTTCGCATCTTTAACTTCCGGTTTCAGTTTGTTTGCCATATCGAGATGACCTACAAAGACAGAATCAAAATCTTAGGTGTGCAATTTTTCATACACGCTACTGAAACATTGGATTTAAATAATCAGCTTAGAATATACTGTTATTGTTCATTACTACACGTTCATTGTAGTGACGAAGAACTGTGTGGGTACAGTGGGGCTTGTTAAACGTTTCTACGCTGCAAATTAATATATTCGGTCGGATATTTTGAATGTATATTGGGAATCGAAACCACCCTTAAGGTCAAAACGGTTGCAAAATTTTGATATCTGAAAAATCATGATCAGCAAGAAATAATTTGAAAAAAATCTGCAACTAGTTATACAGCAGAACTACTTTTTGAAGAGGCACACTCGATTAATAAAATAGATAAATAAATAGATAAATAAATAAAAATAAAAACAAATGTCATTGACTTACTAATAAATTTCTTCAAACTATATTTTATGTATATTTTCTACCGTTGAAATTTCTTTTAGCCAGTTATTTTTGGTTTCTTGTTTCAGCCAAGATGATATAATTCCGCAGATTTTTTAGATTTGATAAGTATGTTTTTCAGCTTTAAAAAAGTTTCACTCACGTCAAACTGCACTTCACATTACTAAAATACATTTATAATGTTATTATTTACTTCAACATTTATTTATTAGACATACAACCTACGAATTTAAATTTAATATCAGTTTCGCAGAATATCCGTTTTAAATGTTCCATGTACTTTTGCTACCCTTACTCATGCAGTGACATGTCCTATAAATTTAAAATTCACTTTATAAACCTAAGTATTCATTTTGTCAAGAAACGATGCCTCTTGTGGGGAGGGGGAACAACCCCCTAAAAAATACTGTAGACTTTTTAAACACAAGACCTATGAATGAGACCGAATGTCCTATCTATGGTCTAAACGTGGGACATTCTTTAGTTCGAAGCTTTCATTGTCTGCTAGAAACTAAGATAATTTTCAGTAATGCAGTAAATAATTCCACTATTCAATACATACAATTACTATAGTGACGATTCTATATTTAATTTCATTCTTGCGAGATTCGCAAGATGTGCTTTTAAGTAGTCCGATTTTCAGTACAGTAACGGCATGGCAAAAGTTAACCAAAAGCTGTCAAATAGGTGGCAAATTGAAAGCCCATTCTGAACATTCTCTAGCAACTGTTGACAGTTCAGCTGTCAAAACGCCGGCGACGGCTGAAAGCCTTTCGCTAGCTGGGCTGTCAGTTTGCTAGCAACTGTTGACAGCCTGTCGTTTGAACGCTCGCCAGCTGAGATCTCGACAGTAAAGACATGCAGAGGATACACAGGACAGTATCATTTTAAAATTTAGTTTATTTAATTGACGAACTTGTTTATTTCTTTTTTGTCCATACAGACCCGAGAATTTATAATCACAGTTTGGAAGCTGTCAGCAAAGGCTGACGAGTGTTCAAAGGTTTGGCAGCTTGTGGCTGTCGAGTGGTCAAAACGGGCTGGCAAGTTGAACACTCGCTAGCTACTGTTGTCAGCTTTTTGACCACTCGATTTTTGAGCGTTGCTAGCTATTTGAAAGCCAGGCGTTTAACTTTACCAGGCCGGTACGGTATAGTGCGTCAGATGATGGTAGTTACTGCGCATTTTTCCTAGAACGCACTGTATTACGGAATCCTAATAGCGCCACAGAAAAAAAAATGCGTTATTACGAGAGAATGTTTTCGTTATTAACAGAGAATGTTTTCGTTATTACGAGAAAACTTTGCGTTATACGAGATAGTTTGCGTTATTACGAGACAATGTTTGCGTTATTACGAGATAACTTTCCGTTATGTATACGAGATAATGTTTGCGTTATACCCACAAACTAAATATGAACCCGATCTTGACCTTACTTTAATTAGCATTGTTAATGATTACTAATAGCGATAAAAGTTCTTTTTTTTTTTAATTTAAAACACAATTTAGTCTATCTAAGGCTGAAACAATAAAAAGAAAAAAAAATCATTCCTTGTTATCAACAAGCGAAGTTCTTTGGTGACTATATCCTACAGTTTGAGATTTGGAGAATTCTTTGTTTTTTGTATGTTTTCGTATAGACTAGTATCAACTTATTAATGATGATCGTATTGAACGAGATTTTGTCAAAAACTGTCAGTTTTTTGCAACTATTTTCTGTTACACTGTATCAAGCAGTTTTCTGGTTTTATTTTTGACTTTTATTTACTGTATAAGAACAATTTTGAATTGTCATTTATACAGGTGTGGCTTGGGAAGGGGGGGAGCGGAGGACTCAAAATCCTTATCCGAAATTATCCAGTATGTTTCAAAAAGGAGATACGAGTTTATTCATGTACTTAAAAATTATGTCCCATATTTATCTATATAATACCCAGGTATTACAAAAACAGTCTGCTATTGTACAAATGTGACACTATAGAAAGGCACTGCATGAAAAATACACCAAAATCTACCAGTTTTTTTTTTTTTTTTTTGTAATTTCTGTTCGGGAGTAGGCAACCTGCAACCTACGTAAATGCGAAAAACTGAGCCGAAAC
>JAOXYI010378753.1:0-10054 GCA_028566495.1 Lithophaga antillarum
AGCAACCCAGAACAAAATATAATCTGTGGTAACGGAGACCTAATTTTATCAATTCTGTATTTGTCACGGTGTCACCATGTATCTATCGCTTTCCTCTTATTGAAACACCATATTATTTTCATGTCAAACAAGAAACACTTACAGTAATGGATTTTGAATAGTTACTTTAATAATATAAAGCTTTTCGCACACTCTTGTTACTTTGATTGAGGAAGGATAGTTATTCTATAAACCTCAGTTTTCTCCAAGGCGTGCGGCTTTGTTGATCTACCTATTAAGAATGCAAATAGTAATT
This sequence comes from Lithophaga antillarum, assembly GCA_028566495.1. NCBI lineage: Eukaryota > Metazoa > Mollusca > Bivalvia > Mytilida > Mytilidae > Lithophaga > Lithophaga antillarum. Next base: position 296 of record JAOXYI010378753.1, read on the forward strand.
TTGAATATATATATATATATGAATTCAAGGCAGGTAATGATCTCCTTTTGACTTAGAAAAATTAAAACTAGAACTATTTGACTGGAATTTAAATTGGGTCAAGAATATTCCGGAAATTAAATTGGTCGTTGCTGACTTCTTGGTTAAGGACTTAAGCAGTAAGAATCCGTTACTAACAGTAATGAGTATATTTATTTATTATACCCCGTTCCGAAGGAGGGGGGGGCGTATACTGGTTTCACCCTGTCCGTATGTCCGTCATACTTTTTCGTAGCATTTTTCTCAGCAACTGCAAATCACAGCTTGATATCTGGCATATAGTATAAAGCAATATCAGATTTGCCGCATATCCACTTCCTGTTTAACGCCTACATGTACTTTTGCTTGATATATAGCAAGGGTAGTGAATTTTGGTAACATTTTTCTCAGCAACTACAAATCACAGCGGTTTGACATTTGGTAGTAACCTTTGTCTATGTATGCCGTGTCGTGTAAACTGATATCAGATTTGCCGTATATCCACATCCTGTTTGATGACTAAATGTACTTTTGCTTGATGTATAGTAAGGGTAGTGAATTTTCGTAACATTTTTCTCAACAACTGCAAGTCACAGCTGCTTGATATTTGGTAGTGACTTTTGTATAGGTATACCATACCGTGTCAAATGATATCAGAATTTTCAAACATCCACTCTTGTTTGGGGACTACATGTATTTTCTCTTTATAAATAGCAAGGGCATTAAATTTTCGCAACCTTTTTCTCATCAACTTCAAGTCACAGCTGCTTGATATCTGGCAGTGGTCTTTGTGTAGCTGTTCCATACTGTGTAAAGCCATATGAGATTTGCGATATAACCACTTCCTGTTACATGTACTATCGCTTGATATATAGCAAAGGCGGTAAATTTTCGTAACATTTTTATACGGTCATCGTCTGTAGACAGTGGTTTCCGTCCTCCAACTTTTATTCCTGAAGACTGATTCTTTTAATAATTTAACACAATGTTCATAGACGTAAAATACAGGTTAGGTTTGATTATGGGGGTTCTGGCCCCTACAATTTTATTAAAAAAGGGGCCAAACGGGGTTTTTGATTTTTGTGCTGTAACCTTTGTTCCTGAAGACCGATTCTTTTAATATTTTAACACAATATTTGTAGACACAAAATACAGGTCCAGTTTGATTATGGGGTTCTAGCCCCTACCGTTTTATAAAACAAGGGGCCAAAAGGGGTTTTTGATTTTTGTACATGAATGTTTTGGTCAAAGGGAGATAACGCCAGCAAAAAAAAGACCTTGAATGATCTGTGAAGTTGATTCCCATTAATTATTCATTGTTTTCATGGAATTTCTTATGAAAAGACTCCGAAGTTTTTACGTCATTATAACCTGTTTCATCAGATTTACATTATTGCATCATTTACATGAAACTTGAAATTTCCAAACATATAAAACCATAAGGGGCATGTTTTGTTTCACATAAGTTAACACTTGTTTAAAAAGGGGCCAAAAGGGGTCTTCGGCAGTATCATGCTCCGTGGGCGGAGCTTTCATTTCCTACTTGCGAAAGTTGTCGGTACTCGTGGATTTATTATACCTAAACGAAAAATGAATCTTAGATTATCGATAATATACTAAAGCCATGTCATATACTTGTGAAAGTAAAGTGTAATCTGGTTAAATTTCCAGTAAATGTAGTTCTAAACCCACTTCAGCTTTCTAACATTATGTTGTTTTTCTATGATTCATGTAACAAATTAACATGCTTCTATGTTTTTGTTACGCGTGCAGCATATTGCTATTCTTGTTTAAAACATCATCTATATTTCACATTTACTACCTATTAATATTTTTATAGAAAGCTAATGTTGTTTTCCACTTATATTCAAGATACACTTGCTAGTATTTCAAGTGTTAAACTGAAGATAATGACAGTTTTCAGTACCAGTACACTATTTGTACCAACCATAGAACCAAAACAAGCAAATTAGTAAACTTCCGAATAAATTTTGTAACCCGCAGCATAAATGTAGTTACAGGATCAAAGTCATTCATTTTGGTTAAAAAATGTACCATCCGGAAACAATCAGATGAAAAGATGAACGTCTAGTGGAAATCCAGATTATGTGATATTTACTCAGTTTTTATATGGCTTATCCTGTTTAGCGAAAACTGGTTCTCACAAAGTAAACGAACTAATGGTACGAACTGGTTGTAATTTAAAGTCTGGTATTGTTTAAATCTATTTCTACTTGTAAGACAGGCATACATAAATGTTCCTCGTAAATGAGTACATTTCATCATGTTAAGGTGATCGAACATGTTACCTGGGAAAAATAAAACTTGGTTGAAAGATTGTAGGTCTTTTTTCTGTATGAGACAATGAATTATCCAAGTACGAACATGACAACGAAAACAATAAAAATAGGGATTGGTTAACGCCAACTCAAATAGAAACAAGACTGGAAGCCAGTTCATTTATGGGATAGGTATTGCTGCTCGTGAAAAACACGTATTCTGTATGCATGTTTGCAAAAATCTAGTCTTGAAAATTCCGTAATTATTAACTGTTCATGATGGCGATCATCCCTTGTCCACACAATCCTGATAACTGATGCGCTTTAGACTAGTGTATCAACTGTGACACCTAGATCCTTGATTCATATAGTTGTGTTTTTACCTAGAAATGGAAGATTTACTGCTAAGAACTAAAATTAAAGCGTTTCTCATAATCCCGAGAACGCAGAAGTCCTTCCTATGAATTTCCAGGAAAGGTTTTATAATTTATTAATTGGGTCTATTCGTGTTTGTGATATCTTATTTCATCTGGATATGTTGGTAACCAATGACACATCTAGCTTTGAATTTGTCACTGATGTAACTTGATATGATTCTTCTAAAAATAATTTTTCGTTACACTAAAGTTTACTTCAAACATTTTACAATATTTTACAATTCTATTACAGTTTTCTCACATGATAAAGTTAATAAGTAAACGTAGTTTCATAATAACAAAATACTTTTTCCCAATTTTAAGGAAAGCATTAATAAGTATTATTTCCTTATGCACACTATGACGTAACTGGGCCATCGTGTTTAAATATTAGCTATGAAAACAGTATCAAAATAATATTGTGTAAATTTGCCATATTTCTGTTTGTTGGACTTCCTGATTTTTTTTTCTGTTGTTACGAATTGAAGGGTCTATTAAGGGATTCAGTATAAAATAGACAAAGAGTCATTACATAACAGGAATCTTACTTAAGATTATCGATGAGACAGTAAAGCGGTATACATTTGGTGCTAAACGGAACTTTTCATAATTTTTTAGCAAACGTCTTCAATCACTTGATGTAATTAAGTAATATTTCACGTAATTTGACCTTCTGTACCCTACTCGTTTCCTTGTGAATGCATTCATTGCAGTTTGATATACTTTTTGGATTATTCTTGTATTTTTTCCTGTTTGTTTTATATACTTCAAAGTCCCTTTGCTTTTGCTGCGTGTGCATTGTAATGGAATTGTTCTGGTTTCGAGGACAGCATCTGTAATTTAACTTAATTTTGTGTTTATTTTGCTGTCTTATTTATGCTTCAAGTTAATGTTGTTTTTCAACTTTTCACACTTTCCAATTACATTTCCTGATCAAAGATACACTTGTTCAAATATTTTAAGTGTTGATTTGTAGCGGCAACACAAACTCACTGTTATACCGTTTGGAAGCAAAACAAACAACTTCGTTAATTTCCAAAAGAGCTTTATGACCCGTAATGACTTTAAAACATTACACTTAAAAGAAAAGGGAAACAGATACAGCCTTATAATTAATTCAGTAAAAACAATAAAATCTTCACATATGTTATACAAGAACTTAATGAAAGAAACTTCGGTATATTCTTCTTTCTGATTTATGCTATAAAACAACAACTATAGGCTTGAAAAACGCAAGAAATTAATAGGCAGATTTTTTGTTCCTTGCATTTTTGGCCGGAAAATCTGAAATTCCTCGAATGCCAACATCCTTTGATCTTCTAACAATTTACAGGTAAAATTTTGTTGGCATTCAAGGAATAGGTAACCAGCTTAATTAACTGTTATCTAAACAGTTTCCGCAAGAAATGTTAAGCCAAACTAAACAAAGCCGAAATGTCAATGTCCACTCTCTTCAGTCTGTCCAAAAGGATTCCGTGAGCTTATGTTTCTACACGTATAAATAGTTATTTCACATATAAAGTTACATCACATAAATGTCTTGTAAATGTACGAATACTAAAAATACATGTAATCAGAGATGTAACCATATGTATTAATAGGTTGTAACTATTAAGAATTCTGCATTAAGCACTTGTTAAACACGTACTTCCCCAATGATCGAAAATTGACAGATTATCTACTTATAACCAACTTATATTAGAACATACCAATAATTAAAATAACAAGTTTTCTTCTGTCAAGTGAAACTAAATAAACAACGTTTAACAAACGGTGAAACTATTTTTTATCAATAAATTTTGATATAGAAACTGTAACAATATTCGTCTTCTCCAAATGAAATTCGATTATTAAAATTTTAACTACAATAATACTCCTCTTCTCTCAATAACATTCGCTTATCAAAATTTTAACTGCAATAATACTCTTCTTCTCCTAATAAAATTCGATTATAAAAATTTTAATTACAACACAATAATATGCTAAGTAAAAATACTGATTTATGAAAATTTTGGAAATTCCCGCCCCCATATCATTTTAGAAACAAAGTGACCATACGAACCGACTTTCCAAGCTGATTTAAGTAAGTTTGTGATATATCATAATGCCTCGTACTGGACAAATAGATGCAAATGGTGATCATTCCAATAATACAAGGATCCTGACCTCCTAAAAGAGAAATTTTTAGATCTCACTTACCAGTTTAACCCTGTAACATTTTATGCGCCTGTTTCAAGCCATGATTAAGATTTTCAGTGGTTATGCATTTTTTGTCGTATTACGTAGTTTCTTTTTAGTTTGGTACATACAGTAAAGTGGTTCCTGCTTTTACATTGTTGAGTTGTTTTCGGTCGGATTCTTGGCAATCATTGTGTTACAGATCAGAAACCAACATTTTTTCGTTGGTTAAAAAGATTCTAAAAGATACTTCGATTATTGGTACCCTATTACACTTTTCAAAACAGGTTACTTTCATAAACATGTTTTATGCAGTTTTCTCCTGCCAATTAGTGAGAAATATCTTCAGACTTGTCTTTAACAACACAGTTCAGAGTCAGAGCTAGAGTCAGAGATTGATTAAATTCTAAAATAGAAATATTTTGGACAACCGTAAGAAAACTTAAGGACAATAGCAATATCAACCACACTAGCATTTTTACTTGAAAACTTTCCAATATTTTTTATCATTTTCAAATCGATCATGTTATTACATCTACAAAGTTGAAGCAATAAATTGACTTAAAATAATTAACATGATTAAAGATCTAAGAATCGCAGGTTATGACTTTTGCACCAGACCGTACCACTCAATGGCTGTGGTGTGAAATGTTAGCATATGCAAAAGTTAATTACATTTGTTGGTATTGACAGATTTTATTTATTTAGTAATGGTTCACTTAAATTTACGTCTCACTTGTTAAGCACACGGAATATATTTCAAGGCGTTTCCATTAGTAAGATTGAAAACATGGCATTTTGTTTAAATGTACATTAATACAGCGTATCAATTTTCAAAACAAAAAAATGATAAACATCAATGTTTATTTGCTACCTGTGTTGACGATGTCGAAGAACAAACAGAAAATTGCGCGATATTTTGACTGGTATTTTTACTTTTAAACTTTCATTAGGATAACTACGGATGTACGGAAGCTTATTAGCGCCACTGAAAAAAATATTTTTTTTGCGTTATTACGAGATAACTTTGCATTATTACGAAATAATGTTTGAGTTATTACCAGAAAACTTTGCGTATGGTTTGCGTTATTATGAGATAATGTTTGCGTTATTACGAGAAAATTTGAGTTATTATTACAAGATAGTGTTTGCGTTATTACGAGATAGTTTGCGTTATCACAAGATAATGTTTGCGTTATTACGAGATAACGTTTGCATTATTACGAGAAAATGTTGCGTTATTACGACATAACTTTGCGTTATTACGAGATAATGTTTGCTTATTACGAGAAAACTTTGCGTTGTTACGAGATAGTTTGTACGGTAGCGCTGAGCTGCCTCGTGAAATTGTCTTATAAGTGAATATCCTTGTATTAATTAAGATGTACAACTGTAATTGTTGCTATGTAATGCAATTAATCGACTTCTTTTTCTCGCATTAAACATATATATATCTTTTAGATTAAAAAACTTATATCGGTCTATATTTAACAAATAATTAAGATGCATAAACTTAAGTCGTCTTAAGTTAACATTCAATTAGTTCATTTGAAGTAAGACAACGTTTTTCTGACTTATGAAATATTTCAACGTAATTTACGTTAAATTATTGGCTTATAACTAGCTTAGGTCGACTAAATTATGTTCTTTTAATATTATTTTCAAACTAGTTCATGTAAAGATCACGAGGATACATTAAATTGCGCGCCATAAATATGTTTTTAAATAGTTAAGAGTAAAAGGCACCCGTCTAAGCCTGTGTCCAGTACGGAGCCCAAACGGGACGTGAACTATACACATACTATGTCGTTTCCACGAAATATTATTTCGCTCGCACAATCCGCTTATATGCTTACCCTTCCAGAACACCTGAGGGCACACCCGGTTTTTGTTGGAGTTCGTATTCTCCCAGCTTTAGTTTTCAGTGTTGTGTCTGTGTTTTGCTTCCAAGTTTGTGTTTGTTTTTTGTCCTTGTTGATAGCGGTCATCTCTGGTCATATGAATATATATCTAGTTATATAATCAGAAGAATACAGAAATGTATAAGTCATATACATTCATATGATCATAGAAGATTGCTATCAACAAAGGATCAAACACAAACACAAACATGAAAGCGTTACGTTCGTCAAGAATCCATAATATAGTGGTGTCTGTTTTCTAGGCAATCAGTAGCACATTTTAAATTTGTTTCTTTGTTTTTTCTGTAGTCTCTTACTCATATCATCTAGGGATGATTATAAGCAAGTCTTTGTGTCAACTCTTTAAACTGAAGACTTAGATTCTGTTAATAATATCTTCATCTTCATAACAAACCTGTATTTCAACTAGACAGTTGTGATTCTTAACATTGTATGTACATTCTCCAGTAACTGATACAGATATGATTTTCAATGTAGAATCATTATTCCCGCATTTTCGAATGAAAGTTCGGGAATATTGTCGTTGCCTCGATCAGTCTGTCCGTCCGTCCGTCCGTCCATCTGTCCGTCTGTCCTTCCGTCACACTTTCTTGTGACGCGAACTCCTCCCAACTTCTTTATTTTTAATGTTTTCGTTTTGTTATATATTGATGCTTACCATATGTAGATGTGCAATAAGGTTTTTGAATCTCGATTTTTGGTTCTGGGGTCCGTTTAGGGGCCAAAAAGGGTCGAAATAACTACATTGGCGTGTGACGTAAACTCCTCCCACATTTTTGTTTTTGGTACTTTATTTTGGTTTAGAATTATTGCTTGCCATCTGTAGATGTGCAATAAGGTCTTGGTTTCTGATTTGAGGGTCGAGGCCTTTTAAGGGGCCGAAAAAGGTCGAAATAGATAAGCTGGCGTGTGACGTAAAATCCTCTTACATTTTTTTTTTGGGGGGGGGGTTAGAATTGTTGCATACCGTCTGTAGATGCACAAAAATATTTGAGGGTCAGGGCCCTTTAAGGGGCCAAAAAAGGTCAGGATAGATAAATTGGCATGTGAGGTAAACTCCTCCCACATTTTTTTGGAAGTTTTATTTTGGTTTAGAATTGTTGCTTATCATCTGCAGATGCGCAATAAGGTTTTGGATTTCTGATTTGAGGGTCGGGGCCCTTTAAGCGGTCGAAATAAATAAATTGGTGTTACGTAAACTCCTCGAACATTTCCTGGTTTTGGTGATTTATTTTGATGTAGAATTGTTGCTTATGATCTGTAGATGCACAATAAGGGCTTGGATTTCTAATTTGAGGGTCGAGGCCCTTTAAGGGGTCAAAAAAGGTCAAAATAGATAAATTGGCATGTGACGACATAAACTCCTCGCACATATTTTGTTTTTGATGTTTTATTTTGGTGTAGAATTGTTGCTTATCATCTGTAGATATGCAATAAGGTCTTGGATTTAGGATTTGAGGGTTGGGGCCTTATTAAAATATGAATATCAGCTGGTAACATGAAAGAATTACACATTTTTTGTGTTTTAGTTTGATTTACAGTGATTGCTTATCATTTGAAGGTGTTCAATAAAATCTTAATTTTATTGTTTTTGGATTAAGGTCCAATTAGGGGCCAAAAGGGGTTTTATGTTACATGTATATTGGCTTGATATGTAAACTATCTTGTGTTTCATTTTGACTTCATAAGTTTAAAGGTTTTGATTGTTCACTAATGCCCTTGGCCTTTGACCTTAATCAAGGTCACAAGGTCAAAGGTCAAGGTTATATACAAAAATACTCAATTTTTCATTTTTCAGCTGTTTTAAACTGCATTTTTTCTCTATAAAAGGGCTTTTATTCAATTTCAAAACATTTCAGGCATGGGATGATGTGGAGTGGGGATTATTTAGATGTTGGGTGCTGGGATAGCTGTCGTTTCCGATGGCCTTTGTGTCTAGTTTTAATTACCAAATTGTTCAGTGAACAGTAAAAGATAAAACTAACATGTTACTTACCTATAACTTGTATGAAACGTAGTTTATCGAGAGAACTTTAAATTCCGGCCCAAATGGTTGTTTCATATCTAAATTTATTTCTCAAGGGACATTTGAGTACGAACATCTACAACAAACGATATGACCGTAAACTTCCCATTTATAAGTAGCAACATCTTCCTTTATGCTTAAAAGGGCAATTGGTCTGGCTTACTCTTTCAAAGCATGAATAATGCCAAATGGGTCATCTTCTACAAGAACAAATAGTACAGAAGCTATCTGGAATTGCTCCTGTGGCCTGACTTTGAAACAAATTTATCAAACTACTTACAGCAAATGAAAATGCACATGCATGTTTATATGTCGTAATTTGTGTCTTCCCGTTTACCTTTAATGTTATCATATGTCATATATTTATTGTCATAATACATTAGATGTTATATCTGATATATATTTCAAAGATGCTTCAAAGACACAAATGTTTTAGTCAAGTTCATTACCAGGTATAAACAACAAAAGGTTCCGGTCACGTTACAGAGAGTAATTAATGGCACTATATACCTGTACCCAAGTTGACTACGTAAGATCGATACGTTTGTGGTGATGTTATTGATTTTTAAAATCGGGTAGCCCTCCCGTAATTGAGATTTATTCGTATGATTAATGACTTCATAAAATAAATGAGAATTGATAATCATAATATTTTTATTCAGTAAAAATTTATGTAAGGTGAATGGGTGCTAGTTGGAAACAGGTTTTTGCAACTTTATGACTGTTTCTTTAAGAACGGAAATGATTATTTAAAAATAGTATAGAGTCACTCAGTTGTTTCAGAAATACATGTAAGATTCGTCGGAGTTCAATGCATTCACGGAAAAGAACTGCAATCAGATGTGAAGAATTTGTAGGCCACTGATATATCTTTATTACTATCGAAATAAGAGTAAGGAATGTTTTATCAATGTGACGAG
>JAOXYI010378863.1:0-10054 GCA_028566495.1 Lithophaga antillarum
CATCAATATTATTAATTTTGGTGAATGCATCATTATTGTACCAGCCGATTGTTTCACAAAGTTAACGTTAGATGTTTTGTGAGATGTTTTGACTGAACGCAGTTTCATGCATATCTTATTAGGATGTAAGAAATTGTTAACCAATTTACACGGACTGAAAGTTTCAAATATCAAGAACTTTATATGCCACATACTTTATACCAAAGACTTATAAAAGTGGCAGTTGCTGTTTCTCCACTACGCATTCAACTTTGATGCAGGAGTTCGAGCAAAGATTGACTGGCTTGAAATCAGAGTAATGCATCTAACTGTGAGCTGTTGCTTCATTGAGCTAGCACTTAAACATCTAGCTGAAAGCACCGGACTACTACAAAGCGGACATACACTCACAGCACAATATGATTTGTTCTTGCCACCAGATTGCTGAGTTCGCGTTAAACAATAATGATTCATTCACTCGTTTCTGTAGTAAAGATTTGCATCACTGTAGAAATATTTCCATGTTATAACATGTACATATACAATATATTTGATGGTTATAAACTTTGGTTTGTAAAAATATTATAGACCTATGTAAAGAACAAATAAAGTATTATAAACTCTTATAACCCTTTGACACAAGATATTTACAGGAAGTTATGTACACTTACTGTGGTATTCAATTGCCAAATGTCTAAAAGTTAACTGATCATATTTGTTCTCCAGCTATGCATTAAGAATCTGTAATGAATATGGTTTGTGGTGGAAGAACTCGGAAAATGAAAAGGAAAAGACAGATTATGTCTCTCAAAAGATGCTTTACAGAGATTAAAGGTACTGTAAGAATTTTACATCTTTGATAAAATCGCAAGGAGAATTCACATTGTCAGTTACAAAAATATCATAATTTCAGAGATGGTAAGCAGTACTACTAAACCTTTGTACAGATATAATTCATATTTCATTTTATTTAATATAAGATGTCGTAGACAAAAGTTACAGTCGAACTCATAAGTCCAAAGAAATTGACAAATACAAGTACAAAAGAATGGGGATTGCATGATCTCAAAAAGGAATGAGATCAAGTGCGTCGACAGGTTAATATCGCCTGCATCACCCGTCACGCAATTATGTCCGGTAGCAAAAAGTCACATTTTGACACATTCTGTGGCAAAAGATACAGACGGGAAATTAGAAACTAGTAGGATATACCAAGAGAAAAAAAATGTCCGTTGCAAGTTGAGACACCGAAATGTTATAACAATTAACCAATTCATGATGGCGATCGTAAAACGTACGAAGTGAAGATTTCAGTCTTGCTTCCTTATCAATCTTATTAGAATAGTTTCTGTGTAAGAAGTCTTTCTTCCTTATCAATCTTATTAGAACAGTTTCTGTGTAAGAAGCATTGCCCTATCAGTAATGTCCTTAAAGTCGGAACAAGATCTGGCATAGCGTGCCAATTGAGACATGTAAACTCTATAAGCCTGGAAAGAGAAATATAACCACACAGGAATGGCAAGTTGACAATAGGAAAACTGTCAAATTTATTGTCAATTTAATGAATGGTGGTTAACTAGTTTTAACTTTCCTTAAGCATTCAAACATCTTGTAAAGTTCTCAGACAATTATAAAAATACTATTTTCTTGAATTTTATTTACTTAACGCCACGAAATACGAATAACATACCTTACTTCAGCTAGAATCTGTTAGGATGCAAATTTTATTTATCTTTCACAAGAATACAACGATCGTCAGTACAGCTTTTAATTCTTTTGGGATAGTACTACTTGTTCCTGCTATCATTATTTTTATCTCGTACAGGTACAAATGTATATAATTATACATTTATACTTATTACATGTACTATAAAAAATTCTACTTTTATTTTACTATTAATGTACGCTGTTTTATAACTAAACCAATTCCTGAAGATAACATAATGTTTTTAAAGCTTCTGAAGCAAAGACTTCTGTTTGGTTCGAACAAAAATATTTATATACAATAATAAGGTACAATATTCCAACGGTAATCAAATTCACAACATGTACGTATACATGTACGCAGATCTAACCATGTTTTTCATGGACCTTCTACTTTTCAGTTTTACTGATAATTATACACTTCCTTCTCAACGGTATTAATTTCTTCCAGATTTTCGAAAAAAAACTCTCTTTATTTCCCTTTAAACTTAGTTTATTTGCAAAGGTCAAACAGTTTTTAGTATAAATAAAACTTTTGATACTATTTAACTTGAATGGAGTTGATAAACAGTGACAAATACTGATTTGGTGTCGAAAATGGGTTTCCAGCGAATATGGTGCCCACTCTATCTATTTCAGTTAACAAAATCTCGACACCAACGCTAATGTTAAATATTTCGACATGTGTAAATATGCATCAGTTTGGATGTATTTACTTGAGCTTGATTACATGAATTTATATGGATTATTTTTAGTTGCATTTACTATGTTTATAGTTCACTTGATTTAGTTGTATGCTTACAAATATTTGTTTTCGCCTATCTTCAAATATTTTGTCACAAGTACTACTGATAAAATATACATTAACGAAATGCATCTGGGTTGGTCTTTTATTTTCAGGAATCTACGTCATCAAAACAGAATATACTTCACATAAATCTATTTATTTCCCTATTTCTAAGTGGAGTAGTTGTAATAATGTGTTGAGATGTCAAATACAATAGAATAGTCAGCGAGCGACGGAACTCATTCTGTGTTACACGAAAAATCAGGTAGTACATGTATTCAATGTTTTATTATTAACCCGAAAGAAGTTATATTTTGCACCAAAATAAAAAAAATATATTAAAGAGAATTTTTCGGATTTTTTTTTACATTTTTGATGACTTTTTTCCTTTTGCTACATTTATTGTTATCGTCCTTGTAGTGTTATATTATATTGGCTTCATGGTTGTACCAAGAATTAACGTTTTGATAGTTGAGCAAACAACTGAAATCATCGAAAATATATCGTCAGTTCTAAATATAATATTGAAATGAAAACAACAATTAACGAAGTCCAATATTCAGATTTTAAACGTTAAAAATGTTACAAATATAAATAGATACCATAAAATGTTTTACAGAATTTTAGATTAATTTTAGCTTAAATGTAACCTGAAGGAATACATGTGATAAACTTCCTTGTGTTTTTAATGAGCTTATGTAATGTTTTTGTTCTGTTTATTTATTCCAATATGAAACAGGAAGTTTTATAAGCAAACATATGTGTTATTTATCGATGATATGTAAAAAAAAAATGCTTTCGATCCGATATTGCGTCGAGAATTCCAGTCTCGCAAAATAAATCAGTAATAGTATATATAAATCCAAACCTTTCTATATACTCATACCCCAATATGGATATTGCTATTTTGATCTGTTTGTTTGCATTATTGGGTTGTTATCAGTTGATTCAGATTGAAATTTAGGTTCAACAATATATTTTGCAATATCATGGCAAACATTCTCATGGTTTAGAGTGGCAAAGAAATTCACAACCTCTGCAAGTAACATAGATATATGTCGTGCTGATCCACATCTAAATTAGGATATTGTCTCTTTTCACAACTATGTTATCTCGAACCTTTTTTTTTTTGCAGATGTAATTGCTCAGAATTATGCTATTTTTTTGGCATCATTCAGTTTTTTATATTTTCACTTTTTCCACATATTTCAGAACGCCTATAAGTTTCGAAACATACTGGAACACTACTGTCGTTCTGCCACATATTTCTGGAGGTTATGTGAAGGATCTTACATGTATATACTGTTGGTGAAGGCATTAGTTCCTCCTAAGCATTTGAATAGGATACTACATAACAGGATGAAGTAAGAATTTTTTTTCATACTGAAATAAATGGTGTGTTTCAGGATTCCGCAATAATATTTTTTCTTATCCTTTTCTGCTTTAAATTAGTGTTCACTTTTGATTTGATATAAAACCTTAATATAAGACCAGTTTCAAGTTCAGTCAACAACAAAACATTGAAAATGGTACGAATAGTTTTGACAAATTGAAAGTGATAAGACGCTTCCAACATTATCGACCTTGTTGGGAATTATATGATCAAAATTATCTCCGAGGAATTTCGGCTCATTTTTACCTTTTCCACAATGCAGAAATTTTTTTCTCTTTTCTGCATGAAATTAGTGTTCACTTTTGTTTTCACCTTTTCTTTGCTTATCAGTTGATTAAAAATGTGACATCAGTATTTGAATTTGCTGCTGTAACTACAACCAAACGCATCTGGTAACACTATTAAAGCTTGAAACAATATGTCTGCAAGTTTTCCTTCATAAACGTGTTATACTAAATACTAAATGCATTAAACCATTCTGCATTAAACTCTTCATTAAATGAATACTGTAGGATAAAGGTATTCCACCAATGATAATTGTTTTTGTTTTTAGATACGAGAGTCCTGAACAAGCCTAGGATTTTAGACATTTAAAAATGTAGGTATTTTAAGTAGAGAGATTTTATAAAATTAGATGAAAGTGGGAGAATCTGTGTATCATTTCGGAGCTGGGGAGTATACATCTTCCTCAGGGGATGGATGGTAACTTAAAATTAATCGACTTAAGTGTAAATCGCTCTTAACCCCGTGTCTGTTTAAAAACTGAAAAAAAAATATATATAACCCTGTGTTTTCCTGTAAAACATCAGTTAATAGGTTTCTAAAATCGAAAGTAAGGCACAGAATTTTCAAACATAAATCGCTCTGTTATATAAAAAAGCTCCTTTTCAGTGCTTAAATGATATTAAAGTGAATCTGAAGTAAATGATATAATGTTTAATATATAAACGTAATATCCTTATTCCTACCAGGTTTAATCTCATGAAAGCGCAAAATTTTGCTGTTGCTGGTATTAGTTTTAGAATTGCGAAAGAATAGTGAGATTTATTATCTAACTGTTTCCATAAAATTCACAAAATTATAAAAAATTGTTTGCCAGTAATTTTATTTAATGAACTTTTCAATCACTGAAGGATGATCACTAACAAGTATTTTAATTTTATATGTAGCCTTTTATATTGTTGACGATCCACCTAGGAATAACCAGCAAAAAGAAAGCCTACGTAAAATAATACTACTGATAAAGGACAACTTATTGCAGGAAAGATGGTTCCTTACCCTTTTGAAGTGTACATGGACACTCAGTGCCATATTAGATGGGTATTTATTGGAGGTTGCATACTTTCGTATCTTGCATTGTTATTTAACGTGATCATTTTTATCGTACTTTTTCGGAGAAGACTTTTATCTCCGGCCACTATTTTAATGCAGGGTTTAGCCCTGGCAGATGGATTAACGGCATATTGTTCATATGGATTGGAACCTCTCTTTTATTTCAAATACTTGTTTAATGGTTTTTATACATACTTAGAGTATCCATATTGTGCTGTACATGTACATGTATCAATATTAGTAGATAGTTTCCACTTTGTTTCGGTCATGCTTACAACCTGCATTGGAATGCAGAAAGTCATTGCGATACGTTTTCCTATTTGGACAAAATCTCGAGTGACAAACAGAAAATCTGTGATGATTTGTGCGACTTGCTTCATTGTCTCATTCCTTGTCAACATACCAAGACATTTTTCAGTAATTATATCTCCAGTGGACTACGTCGGATGTGTGTCTGTGGCGCGATCTCATCACCTGTTGCAGTATTCGTCCATATATTATACTGCCATACAATCAAGCATTCTGACCTGCCTATGTACAGTCATGTTAATGATAACTATCTATATTGCTTACAAATTGCTAAAAAACACGTTCACTGGTCGGCAAACGGGAAGAAGGAAACAAGAGCGGAGGTCTGTGATTTTGGTAATCTTTGTATTGATAATGTTCTTGTTGTCTGAAATACCAAGGCTGTGTACTTACATTGCGTTTTGCGTGAAATATTTCGAACTAAAGGACCAACTCGACCAATCTTTCTTTTGCATAGTTGTAATTCAAAACATATGGGCTGCAATGACTCAAATACTTACTTATGATTCTGGGTTCTTAAGGCACTTGATTCCTATAGACACATTACGACATGACTTCTTTCTTATAGCACTGGAAGGAGTGAAAATGTTCACACTAGTTGGGTGTCTATCAAACTTTACCATTTACATAGTAATGAGTACTAAACTGAGAATGGAAATAAAATCTTTGTGTCAAAGATAGGTTGCGAATAATGAGATTAAAAAGAGGTGTATACCATGGTATGGTATAGAAAATGATGACATAAAATAATATATTAAAGGCGAACTCATTAGTAAATCGTTTTTTTCCTCTCCTTAAAAATGGACTGGATTAGAATTGTTTCCAAGTACAAATAACTTATACACCCATCGTCAGCGCGCTTCAACGTCTTTATAACGAGACAAAGCCAAAGCAAAACTTCCGACGAAGATCATACGAGTTCAGGCTTTCCCTTGAAATTCTATTTTAAGATAATGTGCAAGAAAAAGTGTTTTCTTTTAATAGTTAGTCCCAATATTTCAAGATCCGAAGGTGCGTAAAATATGAGAAATTATCGTCGTGATCTGCCTTAAGTATACCATGATCAAATTATTTTGTTCAAATTTTACTGTTGAAATACAGATAAACATTTGACGTTAATTTTACTGTAAACTTTAATGGCACAGCGTTTATCATCATACGTAAGATTCTAATATTTGTTGTCCTTGTTTCACATGTTTGAACAGATTAAAATTGAATACCTTTGTAAATGTTGTTTTTAATATATCGGTAATCACAGTTTAGACTTTTTAGGTCTTCCAATCATGTTAAAGAGAAAAAAAGTACTGCATTTCCTCTGATCAGTAAAGCTTTTACGTCTGTGGGTTGGGTAAAACGTATTACATTTCTTTAGATCAATACCGATATGCTATCTACCTGTTTCAGAGGAAAAAATTCTTATTTTGTCCTAATTTCTTTCTATTCCTTATAATCTGATAATTTTTAATAGTAACACACCAAAGACTCTTAAGCACAAACAAAAATATAATTTATTTCATAAATGATTTATCGTTCTTTTAACAAAATGAATTGTGTGCTGATTCTTTTAACAAGTAGGAGGAAATTGATCAAAAATGTTTACTGTCATTTAAGGTAGCTTAACTTTATCGTTCGAATACTGCCTTTGGGAGAAACTGTTCCTTAAATATTTTACAAACACATTATCTTCTTTAAAATCAACTGGGGAATTGAAGTCTCCTCTACTAATATTCATGATATAAGAATTTGATTTAGGTTTTACATCAAAAACAAAACTGTCTGTTACCAAGACAAGGGGCTCTCGGTCATGATTTACGGGAAATGAAAAATCCTGATCACAAATCAGTCAAATAAATAATGACTGTACAGTAACGATGAAGTAACGCATTTTTCATTATTCATGGTGAATGATGTAGAAGGTATCGAGTCAGAAAAATTAAGAAATAATTTATGGCAGCCATCAGTTTGTTGGAGAATTTAACATGGGTAGGCATAATATTCTTGTTTTACCCCGAGTTTGATTCAAATATAACAAAACCAAATTTCCTGCATTGAAGCGAATACGTTGAATAACCGGAAATTGGTTTTCTTAGCAACGAGAGAAAACATAGAAAAGACCATGTTTTGGTTAACAATCTACTTGTCAAGAGATACATATCAACTCACAGATACATTTATTAGACATTTATTCAATAGAACACAACTTTAAAGTGCAAAAATAAATTACGATTTAGCAGGATTGTAGAGGCGATTTACGTCTGTGCCAGGTATAAATATATTGGAAATGTTATGTCCGTAATTTGTATGATGAATGCCGGACGTGATACTTGAATAACACAATAATCATACAGCAGAAAAAATATCTGAGATTGCTGACATGCATATTTTCTGAAACAACACTGGATTTATAGAACATGTAAAGCAAAATTATGCCATGAATATTCAGTAGCTTGATATGCAAAGTTTTATACCTCATTTAGGTCGATGGATGAGACCATTTTTAGTGGAATCATGTCTTTTTAATGTGTTATCAAATGATATAACCATTAATATTCAAACCCAAATTTATTAACTCTTTTGTTTTAATTATACCCTCGCTTGGGAGAAGTGGGGTATACTGTTTTCACCCTGTCCGTCCACCCGTTACGGGTTTTCGTAAGAGAATTCTCAGAAACTACATATTAAAGCTTTGTGATTGTTTTGATACGGCTTTCTCTAGGTGGGCCATACCTTGTGTCCCGTGGTCAGGCCTACCGAATGTCGATTTCCTGTTTTACGACTACATGTGCATTGTAGGCTCTATGATACAATTGCAATTTTTGTGAAACAGTTCTCAAAGACAACATATCATAGCTTTGTGATTTTTGTCTGATGCTTTGTCTAGTTAGGCCACATTGTGTGTCCCATTTTCAGACCTACTTTCATTATTCTGTTTTACAACTATATGTACTTTGTGCACTATGTAATGTAAAAGGGAATTGCCGTCCACAAATTCTCAGGAACTACATGTCACACTTGGTGTTTAGTCTACAGCTATGTCTAGGTGTACCATACCATATATCCCCGTTGTCAAACCCACTAACTCACATATACTTTCATTTTTGTGTGAATTCATATAGGAACCTTTTTTCTTGGACTGACGAATATTAAAATTTTAACTTATACCGTTGATCATGCATGTACGTCTAGACGTTTAAGGGTAGCTTTTGCGTTTACATGTATCGAAAACATTCTCATCAAAGACGTCAAGCAATACCAGATTATTCGACCCCTGCTACAGCTACATTGGACAAAATGGCTGACAAAATTGGTTCGTGAAACTGTAGACGACAAAAATACATCATGCACTGAAATATATATCTTTATTTTTTTTGAAAAAGAAAACTAAAACGCAAAATGTCAAAGTAGAGCGAAATGAAATAAATCAATTGTAGAAAGGTAGACGGAAGAAATAGTAATTGCAGTTTGTAATGTTGTGATGACGGATCAATTGTTGTCTATAACTGTTTATCTTTTCATTTTAAAGTAATAAAAATGAAAGTTTTTTACAAAAACAGGATGGAGCTTTTAAACATAAAATACATTTTAAAAAATAAAGAACGTTTTTATTTGACGCATACACACACACATGGTCAAGAACTGAAATGGCCGGGTTGCATTATATGATTCATACACAAATCTAGGAAGAAATTCTTCAAACACCTCCATAATTCTTCATGCATATCTTTATTTTGTCTGAAAAAGGTCTGCACAGTTTCAAATATGTGGCTTAAAAACTGAAGGAGGAGTTGATTACACAAAACTTGTACCCTCTATACACAATGTTGGGGAAAATGAGCAAGTTTTACAATCCGTAAAAATTTCTTCAAATGCCTCCATAATAATTCATGCACATCTTCATTGTGTCTGTAAATATGCTGCAAGGTTTCAAAGATCTGGCTTACAAACTGCAGGAGGAGTTGATCACACAAAACTGGTACCCTCTTTAGACAATGTTGGTGAACATGACTATGTTTCACAATCCGGAAAATCCGGAAACATTTCTTCAAATGCTCCATAATACTTCATACACATCTTCATTGTGTCTGTCAACAATCTGCAAAGTTTCAAAGACCCGGCTTACAAACTGTAGGAGTTGATTACACAAATCTTGTAATCTCTATAGACAATGTTGGTGAAAATGATTAAGTTTAACAATCCAAAAAATCCGGAAAAAAATCTTGAAATGCCTCCACAATTCTTCCTGCACAGCTTCATTATGTCTGTAAACATTTTGCAAAGTTTCAAAGATTTGTTGTAGGAGGAGTTAATTACATAAAATTGGTATCCTATCTTCACCACCAGCCCACCCGAACGCCCGGACGCCATTTCATCATACTATAATCAAGATTTGCACTATGTGCAACCCGACCAAAAATCCACTAATCGATGTAGCTCTCATATGAAATTTGTATTATAATTTTCATGTGGATTTCAGTGTAAAACTTCAAATATAACTCTCAATTTTTTCTTGAAGATTCATGTTAACCTCTTAAGCATTTTTTCTTTTGGAA
>JAOXYI010379084.1:0-10050 GCA_028566495.1 Lithophaga antillarum
AATACATATACTGTGTCGTCGGATTTTACAAAATCAGTGGGAATTCGGGCGGACTATTGGAAGGAAATTAAGTTATCGTCTTACTTTGTTTTGAAATAATAATTTTTCTTTCTTTTGCATATACATGTATATTCGACGATTAAACATTTCATTTAACTTGAATCCGTTGTTGTGGGAAGAAATGTTAGTTTCGTCTGTAGAAAGTTGTTACATAGAGCATTATATAGAAATATGCTTTTTTACAGCGTACATTTCTGTTTCTATTCAAAGGCGTATACGTCCTCGTGAAGGCAGAATTTCGATCTTTAATAGAAGCATCATATTGAAATACGTATTAAACAAATTATTGAATTTTAATTACGTAGAAATAACTAGCGCCCATTTCTGCTGATAGATTTGCAAAACATATAACACTTATGACAAACAAAGTTAAGATGGTCACGTGAAAAGTTTCTTGTTTTGTGTCTATTTTGGTTTTCAGTTTATGAATCTAAACGCGTGAACTCTATAGAATAGATCAATTACAATTTCTGTCAACAGATTTGGGTGACCAAGAGTCGATCAAGCCACCCCTCTTCTCTTGAAGGGTCAATCTTTTGTTTGTGCTAGTTGGTATCAAATCCCACCCCCCCCGGCCCAAAAAGGAAAAAAAAATCGAGTCGGGCCCCATTTGAGAAATCCTGTATCCGCCGCTGTTGGCGTCAGGTGTAAGGGATGGGTAGGGTCGGATTTCAGCACAATTAACAATATTTGACACATGTACCTCTACAAAGATCTACAAATGTAAGCATATATGATATTTTATTGTTTGCTGATATTAACAGTTATGCATCATTTATTTATAGAACTGTTGGCTCCTAGACCCGTGTCACTGTATAATTTGTCAACAAATGTAAGGGCTTGTAATAAACAATGTATTGTATTGTGCAGATCATGTTTTTAGTTATGCGGTTAATAAAAAGTTGTAAAATTTACACCATACTAGTTTTAAATTGCCAGTTTTGGCCTGATGATCTCCAATTTTGTAATCGTTTAAGCAAGAATAAATGATATTTTTTGAAGTACATTCGCTCAACGATAAAAAAATTGTTCGTTAGAACGTATTATGTTTTTTAGGGATTTGTTTTTTTTTGCCTTGTGAACTCAAATGTGCCTGCTTACTATATAAAACTACCATAAAACTATATCGCATTTCAATCTCTTAATAAATATTTGAAAATAACACATAATCTACAGATTGGCCAATCAAATCGTAAAGTTATCGTGTAATTCTTTCGTAACATATACACAATATATACACGCTATGAATGATCCAAATAGTGTTAATGCAGTCAAATCGAGTGTTAACGTTCAAAGCGTGTTAAATTAGTCATATTGTCGAACGATAAATTAAGATGTTGAACCGTGTCAAATGAATCATTTCGTGTGATTCGTTCGTTCCGTTTCTATTAAGTGTAAGATGTAACTTTGAGCGTTCAAGTAGTGTAAGTAAATAATAGGTTGCCAAGAATGTCCTACTTTCTAACTTTTAAACGTTTTATGTATTTGGCTTCCCAATATTTTTGGTCTCGAGCGTACCTGATGAAGGTTATTCCAGAAACAAGTGTTGTGCGCACTGAAATTGGTATCATATGTTTATATTCAAGTATCTTAGAATTACAGCAGTTTATAACACACAATAAAGTTTAAGTAACACAATGGAACGACAAATATCCCATGTTAAATACATCTTTTTTTCATCATAAAGGTGAAATCTCGTTAAAGTCTAATACAATTGAAAACAATTTTCTTAGTGCTCAATTAAGTGTCAACTACGTTGGATTACTTGGCATTAATCACAAAAAGTACTTACTACTGCAGGTATTTCCAATATCCATCGTGGTACTGCAGGTAACTTCGATCATAATAATAAGATCCTGTAATGCTTTGAGAACAGACGTATTCCTGGCTTTTCGTCAGTAAAGTCGGGTAAGTGTAATAATGATACCTGGTTCTGATACTTTCAGTGTAGTTGATAAATGTTGATACTATTACATTGTCGTTATATTCTGTGAACTGACAATAAACTAAAGCTGGATCTGAAATATTACAAATGATTATTTAAAGGATACGAAGTTTAGAGAACAACTTACATAATAATAGTAAATAAATTAGTTTGTGATTTTGTCGTGTATCAGATTAAAACCATCACGATATTCATCAACTGTACAAAAAGTAATTACAAAGTTACTGAAAATTATATTTCTTTCCTTGTAAATTTAAATAATATAAATTTAAATACAATAAAAGAGAATGTAAATAAGAAACTTGGCCTCCATGTACTGTTCAATTCAAATATACAGAAGAGTCATTCTTCTGGCTAAAAAATCAAATCGTGACACAATATTTTATTTTTTGTCTTTTTTTCTTTTTGGTTTTTGTCATTTATTAGAAGAAAGGCAGAAAAGAGCCTTTCTAAAAACCACAACTTTTATCTCTTAAATTTCTAGGCATATTTACAAACAACGTAAAGGTATTTATATATATGTTTATGGAGCAGGCTTTTGTTCTCAAATAGGTTGCTTAGCAGAAGAGTTAGTACGTATAAAAAAGGACGGGCTCCACCATCTGGAAGGGGAAGTCGTGTGGAAGGGGTAGGGAGTTGTGAAAGTAGGAAGTTCAAGCATAAATCTTAAAAGAGACATTCCGATTAGAGGGATTGCGCACGAGTTGTAATAATTTTTGAAACGACTGGACTGGTCGAGAGAGAAAGGTCACGGAGTGCAAAATAAAAAACAAAAACAAAAGAACAAAAAAACAAAAATAGACTAACTTTGAATAATAGGAAGCAATGGAATCGAGTTGAAAGTTAAGATTCAACGAGGATGGAAATGAATGGAAACGTAACACAGACGAAATGGAATCGGGTCGTAATTAGAATCGCGAAGAGAATAGTTATAAACGAAAAGAAATGAATTGAAAGTAGGATTGTGATCGGTTCGAAGAAGGGCTGAAAGAGAGATGGGATCGACGACGACGATAACCGTCACGAAAAATGGGTAGGGCCGCCGACGGGAATCGTATCCTTGGTGAAGGACGTCAGTTAGATCGACAGACAGAGTGTCCTTGATCTTGCAGCTGGAAAGCAGGAGGGAGCGGAAAGACGGATGCTGACGAGCGGTATTCTGAACGCTCGCTATGAGGGAAAGAGACAAGAACTCGTCAAAGAATTCCTCGGAGTAACGGGATAAATGCCAATAATGGACGGGTTTTTATTCCATATCGTGAAGGGAAGAAAGATGCGATATAAGTAAAAAAATATCCGTTTCTGTTTTTTATAATAAAAAAGAGGCGGAAAGTACACTGACGGTCTGTTCCGAAACGATTCTTGAACAGAACGAATACTGTATTTTATCGGAAGACCAGTTACTTTCCTCTTCATGGGGAAACACCGAAAGGTTAGATCCAGTTTTTGATATTTGGACATTACATCGCCTTTCGGAAGGGGAACGTCTTTCATTATCCCGGTCTGTCGAAAGTTCGCTTGATGATAATCACGCTTTAATTTATTTTTGAAAAATATCGATCATATCACACCCACAAAGGGTGTGAAATGTCGATCCTTGGAGAAAAGCATCGCGTCTTCTTTAAACGCCAAAGCTGTTCGAATCGATTTTTGATTATGTCTTATGAACGGCAATAGCAAATTTAAATAATTACATATCTCGGTAATAAATACAAGGAATAAAACAGAACGATGATTATCATCAGACAGGTGATCAAAGAGTCCTTCGCGAAATTTTTAGGGATCACCAAAAGGCTTAACCTTAAAGGGCATTCGAAGTACAGGCGGGAAGAAGACATTGGTAGATTCATCGAGTAAAAAAGTTCCCTTCAAACGGCACGACAGGAAATCAACCGTCAGGGAGATTGGATCGTGATTGAAGCAACGTTCGCGGCAATTCCGTAAAAAGAAAGAACGACTTGATCGAACGGTGGAACGGCGGAAGAAGACGGACCGGGTGGAGGCCGTCAACAATTCAGAAGAGGAATGAGGTGACTTCTTCGCGAGCGCGGGAAATTTTAACATCGTCGAGGGGAAGCAAGTGAAGTGTGATATTGCAGGGGAGGACGGTCCTATTTCTGTTACAACCTTCTGTCCCACTTTATATGAAGCAGAATTTATACAAAACCTTCTATAAGATAAGAAGAAAAAACATTTTGCAAAATCCTTTGATTTCACTTTCAGATATAGTGATGATGTGCTTACATCTCATATATCCCGGTGAACTTAAAATTAAGGATACTTCAGAGACTAGAAGGTCTGCTTCATATCTAGATCTCTTTCTAGAAATTGACACAGTTGGACGTCTCAAAACTAGGATCTATGACAAAAGATGACAAATAATTTTAGTTTTCCTATTGTCAACTTCCCATTTCGGTGTCTCACTGGACTAGAGACATGTTTACTCTGTCATAGATCCCGCATGTCCATTACCGTTCAACTGATTTTATTACAGGTTTCTACTAGACATGAGTTTGGAATCGCGTGACGGGTGATACATGCATAGCAAGAATGTTTACAATGTCGATGCACCTGGTCTCACACTGTATTGCGATTCCCACTGTTTTCACTCCCATATTTGTCTGTCTGTAACTGGACTATGAGATTTGAAATGACTTCAGTATACTTCCTCAATATCCAGTCCAATCAAGATGCTGCGAGACGGATCTCATTCTGAAGAAATGGTTGGCGAACAAGTTCCCGAACATAGGATGCATACAACTGTTCGAGGCCAAAGAGGAGCTTCCGAAGAAATACAAAGCGACGCCGCAGACGAACCGAAGAGAACTTCCACTATATTAACCGGGATTTACAACAACGCTGGATCACCGAAATTGGACACGATACGCAAGAACCTGATAATCTTCGACATCATAATGTTAGAGAAATGGAACAAGTGTGAGGATTAATACAAGTACAATAAGAGACAATAACGTTGACTGTTTCTATCTGACGAAGAATAGCTTTAACCTGCCTGTTCATACCATGGGCGAAAACTGTATGATATACTTCTGACAGAACGCAAAGAACCTGAATCACATCTACAACGATCATTGCACCGACCTCAAAGACATCGACAAAGTTAAACTATTCTGTGAAGAGTGCTGGAAGGACAAACACAGATTCGTAGTGATCGATCTGATGGCCAATAAGTTTAGGTGAAAGTTGCACCTTGAAAGCGATGGGTGGTGGGATCTGGATTGTTAATAAACTGGAGATGATGACATACGACAAGAAAAATTATCGATTTGCTAAACTGCAACAGGTGGAAGAAACACGGGAAGCCGAGATCCCCAAATACGAATAATCGTCGGTAAACTACACCATGCTGGAAAAGGTCCTCCCAGCAGCTTGCGAAATTTGCAGAAGCGCAGCGTTGACCGGAGGAGCCGTCGGGGTTGGAGTTGGTGTCGCGGCCTACCGACCTCTCAGTTTGTTGAAGTTTTTAATGTCGTTTTTTCTGCTCCAGCCGAAAGCCGTTCTACCGACACGTCGTCGACGCCATAGTGAAATGGTCCGATCTGTGCGCGGAGTCTTAGATAGACTCAAGCAAAGATGCCAAAACGAAATCTTCGCCATACTGGACGAGAATGA
This sequence comes from Lithophaga antillarum, assembly GCA_028566495.1. NCBI lineage: Eukaryota > Metazoa > Mollusca > Bivalvia > Mytilida > Mytilidae > Lithophaga > Lithophaga antillarum. Next base: position 5,639 of record JAOXYI010379084.1, read on the forward strand.
ATAGACTTTGCCTCATCGATGATATGAATGGGTACATTGGTCCTTGAGACTAAATAAAAACGACAAATTATGTTGATCATAGAGAAAACGAAAAATTATCCACGCAATAGTTGCGGCACCGCAGATTCTTCGACACGATCTTTGGATCAACCGCCGTCAAGACACCCAGAATGAAACTCTCCTGTTTTCGGATGCAGCGATCAAGGGACTAAAAAGGAGCCAACAAGGCTGTCAGTAACGTCGTGGATAGGTTCGAAAAGAGGAAACTGAAGCTAGAAACGAAGGCAATCTTGTGAAAATACGCTGCGCCACCGACCAAGTCCGAAGAAAACGATCTTGCGAGACTCATTCGCGGAAGGGAATCGCGACCATGGAAGAAACACACAATTAAAAAAAGATGCAAGAGATTTTGCAAATCAAAGACTACCAGTCTTCGACGACAGCATGGACGCCTACAACTTGGAGGAATGTGAACCAGCACGACGATGAACGTCCAGATTCTCATCGAAAATCAAACCTCATACTTTCACCTGCTGGACGTTTCCTAGTAATAGAGGAAGGACTCACCAAAGTAAACGGTACCGCCACGCAAATGACAACGTAATCGCGCTCGCCAACGAGGTACCGGTGTTTCTGTAGAACGCGACGTACAATCTGTATCGAAAGTCGGTAGAAAATCTGTCCTTTCTCCGATACGCCGGCACCATTGTCGGCACCATGACGTATTCCGACGACTTTGCAGAGACTCAACTAGCCGATACAGATCGGACGCAAACAGGGATAACTTGGGATTCAAAGCGCGTCAGGCTTACTTGACCCGCTTCCCACCATTGTGCCGTTAGAGCATGTCTTTCGGATTCGTAGAAGACTACAATAAAGTGGTATACGCATTCAATCACGAACATTCCAACTTCAGATCCAATGTAGCTAGCGCCGGCACAATCACATTGACCCAAGTGTCTTAGATGATGCCGCATGTTAAACCAGCCATTGCGGAAAAGGTAGGACTTGACAGGATCCTCAACGCACATGAAAAACTGGATATCCTATATCCATTGATACATTGAGAATGGCTCCTACCCCATTATGCTGATCATGTCAGAGAGTTCCATCAAGATCACGATTCGGGCGGAAGTCGCCATAAATCCTTTTGCTAACACGACAGCGAACTTGCTGGCTGTGTCCGACCAACTGATGTCGTTTCAACCCGATGGGAACAAGATGGATGTCGTCGTCTAAATAAATGCATAAATAATGGAGCACTGTTTACGAGAAATTGTAGAAAACACCAGACCAAAGTATGGGTTCTCGTTTGTCATGAAGGGTATCGGCAGCAGAATCAAAACCAAATTAACTGGTTCATTCGACTGAAGAAACAATAACTACGAACTGGCCTTCGCCGACGTGGAAACGTACTACTCCATTCCTACCTTCCATCCGAAGAGCAACGTCTTTCACTATTCCTCCGACGGCCGACATGGATCTTACGAATGGATAACATCCATGACGAAATCCGACGCCAGATTATTCGCAACTTGGCAGAAAGATAATCTTGTGCCCTAAACTATCGCGCGAAGTTATCGTGGAAACTCAAAAGGGTTACGTCGTAGACTACAATGCGAACAGTTCCATCAGAACCGCTTTCGGATACGGCTCCAAAAAATTTGGTTACGAAGAAAACACGTAAAATCCCGGATACCACGAAGGCGAACGCATTGCCAACGCATTGCCAATATAGCAGAAATCAAGAGCATCTTCGTGACAAAAAATCTGGTATTTGGTGTTACGGGAACGGATTGTGAAATTTGAAAATCGTGTAAACTTTGTAAAGGACCACCATTCAATGATCAGTCATTTAAACAAACTTTGTAGAAGACCATCCAAGGAACTTATCTGCAAAGGATCATTTTCAATGATTTTGTGGTTTCTGGGAAAAATATCTTTATAGGTTTTCCCACAGGGTCAAATGTTAAAGTAGTCCTGTGGTGGTGGCCATCTTGGATTTTGGATCAGCAATCAACATAAAATTGTAGAAGACCATCCAACTAACATTTCTGCAAAGGATAATTTTTATTGACTTGTAGATTCTGAGAAGATCTTTGAAGGTATTTCCCATAGGGACCAATGTTAAACTATTTCTGGTGGTGGCCATCTTAGATTTCGGATCGGCAAATAAAAAAATATACAATTTGTAAAGGACCAGCCAAGGAACATTCCCATATTGTTACGGTTGCACTGGACATATGGTTTCTGACAATAAGATCTTTGAAATTTAAGCCAATAAGAATACATTACTGGCCCTGGCGGCCATGTTGAATTTCCAATCGACACAAAAAACTTATAGGAGTCCATCCAAGGAACACTCCTGCTAAGTTTGCTTCAAATATATCCAGTGGTTTCCGAGAAGAAGCTTGAAATGTGAAAAGCTAACATCGACGGACAGACGACCGATGCCGACGACGGACGCCAAGTGATAGCTCACATGATCCTTTGACCAGGCGTCCTAAAAAGACCATCAGCAAGAAAATCACGCCGGTTACTACCCGTCTAAAACATGAAAACCCACCCGGAAGTCTTTAACTCTTACTTATCAAGGCCCAGGTCAGCAAGACCGAGAGCCACAAAAAGGCGGGCAAGGGAGACATGGATCTGAGAATGAGCGACGGATAAGTGCACAAGAAAGTGAAATACGAAGGTGGGGTCCTGGGAATACTGGCGGGTCTGGAAGCAAGAGCGCTTCCGGCGCTGACAGCCAGTGTTGCCTACGGTGGGACTTGGCGCCGTGTCTGGTCTGGACAGCAACGGTGTTGGCAAACTCTTGGGAAATGGACTGTACGTCAGAAAGGGCAGTCGAACGGGCGTCATGAAACCCGAAAGAAACTCCAACTCTGTCTCACCGAAGTGTTAAGAAAATACGACGACGGACCTTAAAAGCGGATCCACACAGTACGACTGATCGAGCCTAACAGTCCGGTCAAAAACATTCGCATCTTGGGCATGCTGTTGTAAATCATGCGCCGATTCAGTTTTTTTTTTTTTTTTTTTTTTTGTGCGGTATATATATGAAAAGGAATATAGAAAATCCTAATCTTCCTCTTCACTGCTATGGCTTTCTTCCTCATTTCCGCCGCTTTTGTTGGTGTTGCCGTCGTACTACTATCGCATTCGTCCTCGTCGCCGCCGATTACGTCGAGTACTGTCGAGTGCAATTTGCAGGCATTTAATGAACAGCGGGCATTCTTATCCTCGTCGTTTCCATTTCTTTGACCATAGCCTAGTAATCGACACGTATCAACGAAATCTGCGTGTTGGTTCGAATCAACATCCGGTCGATCGGCCAGCAAATCCAACAGATACGTTAGATAACGCAGACCTTTGAATTTGCTTCTTTTCTCAAAAAACGACCTATTGTAATTCTTTAATTCGTTGCGTTTCGGTTCAGTCATAGCATCGTGGAATCTCGGTGTAGACGGACATTAAAGCGATCTGATCAAACCGATGAGAATTAAATCTCCCTACTCATGGCAAAAAAGTTCTTCGTGTAAAAGATATCGAAAAAAGATCTTGTCGTCGAAAAGTTCATAAAATTAATGTGATTATGTTTTCCGTCCACATACTTTTTCCTGTCGTTTTCCTTGTAAAAATAACGGAATCTTTTCATCCACCATTTTCCTTTCTTGGCTGCTTCCACTTCTTCCTGAGATAATTTGGGCAACTGTTGGTGGGATACATTTTCATCGACCATTTTTTGCTGACACAACTCTTACAAGGGTTTAATTTTTCTTCTGTGTTCTCGATTTCTTATGTCGCCTCTTTTCTTTATTTTCCTGGTGGGACCCCACATTCTGAAATTAATATTTTCTCTCTTGTGAGTCCATCAAAAGCGTTTCGTACGCATGCGCGGACATTTTTTTTCGGTCTTTCAATTCGTTACCCGGTCCCGTGATCTCTCTCGTGACCAACGGAATAGCTCCAGAAGTAAAACAAACTCGCACGCAGACCACCTAATCGAAATTTCTGGTTAAAATTTTTCATCGAACTGCCTTCTTCCACTATTTCCTACCCATTCGACCCTTTTGATTCAATTTTCCCTTCCGCTTATAAAGTGGATCAGAAAAGGTCTTTTGAATATCCTAACCCTTTTATAACACACACACACACACACACACACACACACACTATTCATCCCATGTATAACCACCGTTCAATGAAATCTTATTTTAATAAGGCGTAGTTGGCCGAGTGGTCATAATGGTTAGTCGTATTGCTAGGCGATCAGTGTCGAAATGTCACAGAGGTGTGAGTTCAAATACCACAGAAGGAAGAAGAAGAAACATTTGTCAACACAAAATCTAATTCTAACACTGTTGGGTTGATTTTTTTATTTGCCAACTTTTGTTTTGACATTTGAT
>JAOXYI010379194.1:0-10049 GCA_028566495.1 Lithophaga antillarum
AATACACGTCTATAGTTGAAGATTTTGGGTGCAATCGTTGAAGTATCGGTATATGAAATAATTGGAACAGATTGGTCCTTGAAATATGGTGGAACTTTAGATCTGACAGATTTATAGTTTAGGATATTGCCAAGATTGATAGCATCCAAACCTTTGTTAGCATTCGAACGCCGATGATCGACTTTAACTTTTTGGACACAAATGTTCAACATTCGATTTCTATATTCAACTTTCAAATTCCAGTGTTCAACATCAATTTTTTTTATTGTTTTTAATATTACTTTATAATAAGCATATAGTGCTATGGTATATATTATTGTTTTCCAGGAGGTATGGTCAAGGGCAGCAGTTCCGATCGAATCCTCACGTGTACTTCGTTTCTGCTATCAGCATAGTTACATTCTGTGTTTAACCTTTCCCACTAAATACAAAGATATGAAGTACGATATGCCGATTTCCATTGAATGGGGCACAGAGTTTGCATCGTATATGTTGTAAAGCTATGTTAAACTTGGGTTGCTCTTTCAGATTAAGTTCGAAATAAGGAATTTTTACGTAAAATCCGTCTTTCCATCAGGCGTCTGATTCGTCAAACGAAGATATCAAAAGAAAGCAAAGAAACTCACAATTTATTCTGGATATCAATAATTAAAAAAATACCATCTGTAATTTGCAAAAGTTTGGAAACCTGGAATATAAAAAGTAATAAGATGAATAGGGTAAAAGCAGTATAATAAACCCCTTCAAAGTCTGAGTATAGGTTACTTTCTATTGTACTGTAGTGGTAATAAAACATGATTATAAAATGTCTTGACGTAACCTTTAAAACTCTAGAAAATAAATTTGAAATTACAAACAATTGCACTGTAGTTCTTTTTAATCTAATTTGCAACGACTTTGTGCTAAAACAAATTTCACATTTACAGATTTATTTAACTGAACAGACATTCTGTCAACTTGTGGGAGTTGATGAGATGTCTCTTTCGGCAATTTTCAGCTATACCGTGACTACCAGAAAAGTTTTCGACCTTTGGCAAGCGCTGAAATGTAAACATCATGGCAATCGATTACACACATCTTGACCGAAGTCAAACTTGAACTTACAACTGCAGTGATAATAAGAAGTCTATTGTTGGTTCTGGTCAACTCTGCAAACGCGTAAGGTTACTTGACTACCAAAGCTGGAAGAACTTATATGTATACTCTACAACAAAAACGCACCACCCATGTTTATTTCTTTGGGATTTATGATTCAAATTCAAATATCGTTTATACTACCCAATGAAATGACCTGAAATTTTGATGCAACATTATTGACATTATAGAGATCAGATTCAGTGAAAATGAGCGATTTTTAAAATTTGATGTTTGAATTCTCAAAATTCCAGATTTTTCACCCCAAAATGAAAAATGTTATAAAAATCATAAATTTTTGCATCCTTTTCATCTCTGATTCGAAACTGAACAATGAAAACAATGTTCTTCTCATGACCCATTAATATCGTACAGTGACCACTTAAAAAAGGTGATCAACTAATAAATAACAGCAAAGAGAAGGCGGAAATATAATAAAGCAGTTTCAGTTAGTCTTCACAACTAATCGAACAAAATACTCAAAGCAACAACGCACATTAAAAGTATATTCCCTAAACAAACCACCAGGGCAAAGGGAGTCGCAGAATTATTCAAGAATGTAAACTCAGCTAAAGCCTCAGGATCGGATAACACATCCACCAGTTTTGAAAGAATGTGCAAAGCAACTGGTACCAGCACTAACAGCTATAGTCCAACAATCCATTGACTAAGTAGACCTATGAAATGACTGGCTAAATGAAAATATCTCGTCAATCTATAAGCAAGGCGATAAAAATTCTGCTGACAGCTACAGGCCAGTTTACTTACATCACTACCCTGTAATCTCCATGAATATATTATATGTAAACACACCCAGAAATATCTACAGAGATATAAAGTACAAATGTACTAACCACACTAACCCATGGATTCATATTGGGATATTCATGCAAACCCCAGCTAATAGTAACTATATATGGTCTACTTAAATCATATAACGCAGGTAAACAAGCTGACATTGCCATCTTAGGCTTAAGTATTCCACACTAACCCATTCAAGAAATTGCCTCATAAGCTCGATCACTACTGCAAAAGAGGCCCATTGCACCGGCGGATGATCAAATTCCCAATGAACCTTAAAATGAGACTGGCGATAGAATTTTCAGAACATGCATTGATGGATTCCGGAGTACCACAAGGAACTATGCTCGCTCGCATATTATTTCTGTGTCATATAAATAACATACCACATGTAGTAAAATCACCAGTCGGCCTCTTAGCAGATGGCTGCTAATTATCCCGGGAAATCAACATCCGACAAAACTAGAAAAGCTACAGGAAAAACTTGAGAACCTGGAGAAATGGGTCGAAGAATGGGATATGAGATTCAAAGCTAAAAACGATACATGATGAAGATGAAGAAAAAAAGTCAGAATTCTACAGCCTAAGCGGATCCATACTAGGAGAAGTCAACAGAAATCCATACTTCGGCTTCAAAATATGTGAAAACCTGAAATGGAGCATTCATATTTCCAACATCACAGGAAAGGCCAGCTGAACGTCCTCAGACGGAATCTTTAGTACTGCTGAAAAGATTGCAGAAAGACCGTATACATTTCATTAGTCTGATCAACACTGCAATACCGGGACATTATCTGAGATCCATACACCAAAAAGAAATCGACCAAAACGAGAGAACACAAAGACGAGAAACCAGATTTATCATAATCGACTACAAAACACGAAAAAATGGGTCCATCACAATAATATAAGAAGACTTAAAAACTACCATCTCTAGAATCCAAAATACAACATAGTCTGATCTTCTATTACAAAGTGATGGAAGGACTATTACCAGCTATCCCCCATCTCACTTGATAGCATATCGAATCAAAGAAATTGTGTAGCTGTATAACAACCAACATAGTGGAAAGACAATCCAGAAACCATACAATAACTGTTAAGGTACTCGAATGAAAAAAACATAATAATACGGAAATTCATCTTTTGTACAAACTGCAGAAGACCGGAACCTACAGTAGAACAAAACTAACCAGGCATCAAAGTTAAAAGATTTCAAAACGGCAGCACCAACTGCTGTGACTAAGAGCGCTCTCCCGATTTCCGTCGTATAAAAGGCCCATTAAGGATTCTACGACGTATCTATACAGATAGAAAATTTTTATACTTCATCAAGACACAGTCAGACATGGCCAAACAGTCAAGGAGTTCGGCAAGAAGTCGAAAATATTTACAGCTTGTCAAGAAATATCTAGACAATATCCAGAGTTTCAAAATGTCAAGTAATTTTCAGACTTAGTGTACTGACAGAATAGCGAAAGCTCACGATTAAAATTAAAAGTTATCATATAATCCACTACAAACGAGATGACAAAATGCATATTTGGTATAGACATATGATTCGAATTCTTTATATCAGCAGTATCTAAATATTTATAAACATTCCTCCTGTATATTTTTTTTATAAGATCAACCCTGACTGGAATCCAACCTTATTTGAAAATAATTACCGGTTATTTCTACCATAAAAATGTTCGCCACGATACAGAAACAAAGACAAAATATGATATAAATTCGCAATTAAAATAAGAATTACACACCCTGAAAACGTATTTCATACCTGACGAACTGAAGTTTCTTTATAAAGTTTTGGAAAATCATAAATATGATACAAAACTAGCCCTGATTTAATGCATGGAAATTTGTTTTTTGGCTTGTGAAACTGGTTCTCTGACCTCGCTAATTTTGGAGGTAAATATCAATTGTGCGACTCGGACGAATAGGCCATGTTAATTTTTATGTTCAATATTGTGACTTCCGTAAAGTTAAGGAATAAAACATTGGAAAAGTAGCAGACAAACAGGCGGACATTCGCAGGTACATGAAACCAGACATGGCGGTGCGGTTTGCTGCGAGAGCAGGACATGTACTTGATAGGGCATGCATAGCTTACCAGATAACCAATGATGCAATGTGAATTTCCATATTAATTAATGCTTTCCCACGGTGCTTCACAAAAGCGTGATCTTAATTACTTTAAATAAAAATCCAACAACGTGGAATTCTTTTGTCAAAGGAGTAGTCTTTTATTAAAAAATAACAAGAGCAATTCCTTTGAACATCAGGTAAAACGATACATACTGAATCACCTGCTTTAATTTGATTATATTTATTTCAATAAAATACATTCTCTAATGTTTATGATCAAAGAATGTTGGTTTCAAACAAGGAATTAATACGTTGACTCTTCTTTTATTCAAGGAACTATTTGAGAGTAATGATATAAAAAAGACCTAGATCGTGATTAAATTAATAAGTATTCCATGTTTAAAAGCTGTAAACATTTAATCACTTAAGGTTTCTGCTAACTCTTGCATATCGTTACAGCTCAAGAATGCATCTTTTACCTCGCACTTATCAAACATAATTACTGAATATTTAGTTTTGCTGTACCAATGATTAGTTCGTAGAAAACAGAATGCCAGAAAAGAAACCAAAGACAAAAACCGATACGCATACAGATATACTATCGACACGCTGTAACAGTTTTGTTTTGCCATGAACTTCAACATTAATTTTATTTTCTATCATAACTAGATATAAACGTATCACATGAATATTTAAACCTTCCCATTCAAATGGACAAGGTTTACACGGTACACGGAGTCATCACATACACACTGTCCATGGTACGCGTACGACATGTTACAAGTATAACTGATATATTCGGATTAGTAAAACAGAAAAAACTTTTAAGACAATGTATATCACACCATGATATTTCAGCCAATGAAATCCTTTCCGCCTTATACGATTCACGACAAACAGTACACGGTGCTTGGAAGTTACAATTTTTTGGGAGTGTTAAACAACTTATATGGTGTTCCGTTTAATCATTTGGCTCATTTTAGCATGAACTATTTTCAACGTGGATCAATAAAACATTTTTTTGTGGTAGACTGGTGTGATCGACGTCAGCTCATGCCTCCATTATCCATTCCATAATATATATAGAACAAAGTACAATGCCTGCACTTAACATGGACTTAATTATGGATTCATTTTCAAAGGACGTGAAAGTGGAATTCTGCTGATTTCCTTTGGATCACTTATTTTTTTCCTTTGAGAATATCAAGCCACACTGTAGTTAAACTTTCTTATTCCTATTATTGTTACGAATTTTAAGGTAATCCTTATTTCTATTGTAACAGTGCACTGTAGTTGTACTGTGCGACATACTTTCGGATGACTGATTTCCTTTGATGTAACATTATACCAGAATGATAAAAATCATACCTTCTTGTTTATGTAAATTTTGCAGCGATAGGTATTCGGATTTATTGTTAGTTATTTCCGTTGTCTTCAACTTCCATTTCGTTAAACAAAGAAAAGGAGGATTTTTTGCTTCCTTGCTTCCGTTATTGACATTCACATACAGACAAGAGCTTTTAAAGTCAATTAATTGACATTCATGGGTTGAACGCATGAAATATCTAAAAAGCTATGTAATTCAGTACATTGGAATGTAAATTCTTGGTGTATATTATTTTTATGGATGACATCACGAAGGGTATCTTTATTTCAGAAACGTTTTCTTCATTAAATCTCTAAACTGTTATTATTATTTTCTACGACATTCAATGTACGAATAGTACAAAACCTTTACTTTTTTTGTGGGAATTAATTTTCTATCCGCCCTTTTTTAATGTAAAGGGTGGGGGCTCATGCATTATTGATCTAATGAATTCTGCGTCTTAAAATTTGTTGTTTCTTGTCTTCTTGTGGCGTGTTTAAGCAGGAATGTGACTATAAATGGATACAAGAGAATACATCATCTGGTACAATATCAAAAACGATTTATCAGAATGTTTTCACACAAAAAGTCCAGCACATTTCTGTACGCCTTATAAACGTGAATTAAAGTAAAAAAATCGATTTAGGACCTTATCTGCTTATTAATAAGATTCTACAAAGAACAATTTTTTTAGAAGTAATACTTTCTAATACACGATTATACCTTCTGTATACCTTCTGTAAATTTGCCTAATAGTGTGAAGCATAGACTTCTAGCATAGTGAACCCCACTACGTGACAAAAGCGGAGAATATACTGCATAATGTATTCAACCAGGATAAATGATGTGACATAGGCGGAGCTAAATGGCACGGTGTACCCGACTATTGCTGATTGACATGATGAAGGCGGAGCTAAATCATACAAGTTAACAACCATTGAATATGTTAACAAAGCAGGGTGAAACAGCCATTGTATTAATGTTTCGAATTTTGCAACTGTATAACAACAAATAAATAACTTAAAATATATTACTTATATCTAGCGTTGCAAAACAAAAATGGCGAAACAAAACAGCCAGCATAATAACGTAGTTGTGTTAAGAATTTGCTATGCAAATATAAACGTATGATACCAATTTCATTGCGCAAGTAGTTGTCGGAGTTAAGAATATAGTGTGCTTGCCTTCATGTCGTGCATTTTGTTCCAACCCAGATACCCATTCTGGCGTGCCCACGACAGGCTGATGCCCCTATTAAAGTCCAAATGTTGGACCACAAGCGAGAATCCGACTTATTTTATTTATCGAAGCTCAAGTATGGGACCGCAATCAAGAATATGGCTTATTTTGATTGTACGTGACAGTTAAATGACCTAATTAAAGTTGAAATGTGGGACTGCAAGTAACACTGTGGCTTATTTCATTGTACATGGAAGGCCAGCGTCCCTATCAAAGCTGAAATATTGGAGCGCAACCAAGAATGTGACTTATTTGATTGTACTTGATAAGGCGATATCACTATCAAAGCTCGTAAATAAAAATATGACTTACTTGATTGTACATGGCAAGACGATGCCCATATAAAGCTAAAATGTGGGACCGCAACCAATAATTTATCTGAAGTGGCTGGTCGATGTTCCTGTCAAAGGCGAAAGATGAGATTGCAACAGAGATTGTGACTTATTTGATTGTATATGACAGGCCGATGCACCTGTCCAAGCCGAAATAAGGGACCGTAAGCAAGAATGTGGCTTATCTGATTGTACATGACAGGCTGATGTCCCAGTCAAAGGTCAATTGTGGGATCTCAGCCAAGAATGTGATTTATTTGATTGTACGTGACTGTCTGATGCCCTATCAAAGCTCAAGTACAGGACCGGAAAACAAGAATGTAACCTATACAGTTTTACGTGACAGGCGGATATCTCCAATTAAAGCTAGAATGCGGGACCGCAATCAAGAATGGGACTTAGTTGTTGAACATGGCATACTGATGCCCGTATCAGAGCTCAAATATGGGACCGCAACCAAGAATGTCTAGTTATGAGATTGTACGTGACAGGCCAATGTCCCTGTGAAAGCTGAAATATGGGACCGCAACCAAGAATAGGACTTATCTGATTGTATTTGGCAGTCCGATGTCACTAAAAGAACTCAAATGTGGGACTGCAAACAAGAATGTGAATTATCTCACTGTACATGAAAAGCCGACTTCCCTGACAAAGCTCAAATATAGGATCACAACCAAGACTTGGACTTCTTTGACTGTACGTGACATGCCGATGTTCCTATCAAAACTGAAATAAGGGACCGCAACCAAGAATGTGACTTACTTTATTGTACACGACAGGAATATGTCCCTATCAAGGCTCAAATATGGGACCGTAAACAAGAATGTGATTTTTTTATTGTACATGACAGTCCTATGTCTCTACCAAAGCTCAAATATGGGACCCAAACCAAGAATGTGACTTATTTGATTGTACGTAACTGGCAGATAACCCTATCAAAGCTTAAATACAGAACCACAACCAAGAATGTGACTTATTTGATTATATCTGACAAATCAATGTCCATATTAAACCTCAAATATGGTATCGTTACAAAAAATGGAACTTATTTGATTGTTTATTACAGACAAAGGTTCATTTATATGATAAGTTTTTCATTACCAATAATATAGTAAATACTCGTACAATGTTTGTGCTCTCTTTTATAGCCCGTTGCTAGATGTTATTAATAAGTTAATATGGCTTTGTCCTGTTTGTTGGTCGTTTTTATAGAGGATAGAGTTGTTGAAATTGTAATTCTTGTGTTATTTTATAGTAGGATATTTTATAGTAGGTATAAATAAGTTAATTTTATTGTAAGCAAGAAATTCTTATGCTTTTGGAACGTCTGGCGGTTTGGGAACTATACCCTATAGGAGAATTGTTTCCAATGGAGAAGTCCATAATATTTTTAGTTGATAACATGACTTTAAATTTCATCTGACAATATATATTTAATCGCTTGTGGTAGTTATTCAAATCGGCACAAGTATAGTGGCCGCTGGAAAATGCCACATGCAGGTATAGTACCCACTGTATGGTATAGTCTTCCCGTCGTCAAGGATCAACGTACACTATCCAAATTTAGTTCGTAGTAATTGTACAATGTATTTTTGAGGTATTTTTATGTGTTATGCATTTAATGTTTTTATTATCTGGTATTTTGTGCATACATATCATCAAATATAAGACGTGAGTCGCAACAGGAAGCTTTGTGGCGAGTCGGCGGCAGCGACAGCAGCTATATAAAAAAAGGTAATATGTTTATCGTATTGAAAAACGCACAAGTTTACAGTTTTTAAACATTGTTTTCTTACATTTCGGTTAGGTCCTTATAAGTTCTGGTCAGCTCTTGATAAGCATTATGACGTCGGTGATAAGTTAACGGCAGGTCAACCGTCACAGCTTCACAAAGCCACGAGACGGCTGAGCAAGATAGGAAATACGATAATTACTTTTATAATTAGGTAATCAAACGTAACGTATACGTTGAAATTATTGTTTATAATTTATAGAACCAGTACCCAGGGTGGAATTAGTGTAAAATTCCGCTTTCCAGAAAGCCTTTTTAATTTCAAATAAATCTACATTTGTTTGATTTACACCGAAAATTTTGATAAAACATATCTGAGTAAACCTAATATCAAAGTTTTAGTTTGCAATCTTATGTTACGTTTTATGTTTGCATTCAAAATGTAATTTTCAAGAAAATAAAGCATTTGTAATTGAGTGTGACGCTAATGATTTTGAAATGTTTCATGTTTTAACAGATTACATGTAGAAATTGATTTAATATGAGCTGTGGTGTAAAAACACAACAAGGTCTGTAATTATCCTCTGCCTAGTTAGAGATTTATTTCCTCAAGATGCAATTATTAAACTTTTTTATTGAAATTCAATACACTGTTTCTATAATGAAAACAAATCGAACAGCCCGAAATCTCGTACTAAACTGAATTGCACATGACTTTGGAAAAAATAAGTTCACATCAGGAGGTTACGTAACACAAATAAAGACTGATTTTCGTTTTGTCCGTATTATTAAATGTTTCCTGATTTTTATTTCAAGATTAAGGAAAAACAAGACAAAAAAGTTAACTAATATGAGGTCATTATTGAATTTTGTGGTTAAATTGAATAAACAGATCTTTACATATATAAGTAAGTAAAGAAAGCCGTTTTTTTTTGGTTAATTGTCTTAGTGGTTTAGAACAAGAAGGGTTTTAATACATGTGCCTTCTACAATACAACCTATAGAAAATTAAGGACATACAATGGCCTTGTCTTGGATTTCTGATTAGTATGAATACACAAACCTTATAAAGAACTATTTTACAATCTTGCAATATTCTAAGCTGAGTCACCTCAGTGGCTATGTTACTTAAAATGATGGTTACCATCGTGGATTTTCAAATCGGTACGAAAAATTATTTTGATATGAAGCGGTGGTATAATCAATTTTTAAGGTTTGATTCGATAGGCTAATGGGTTTCTGTCAAGACTGTAAAAGTTTTTTTTTTAAAAAATACCTTTGTTAAACAAAGAATCAGATGCGTTACTAATACGTAGAAAAAATCAACGTCCGGACAAGAAATTTCGAAATTTTCATA